>CM057259.1:23595106-23600106 GCA_029931835.1 Etheostoma nigrum
TGCTAATGTTAACAAGCATGTTAGTTAGCAGTAATTAGCCTGTACCTATGTTAATGTTAACTAGAATGTTAGTTAGCAGTAATTAGCCTGTGCCTACGTTAATGCTAACTAGCATGTTAGTTAGCAGTAATTAGCCTGTGCCTATGTTAATGATAACTAGCATGTTAGTTAGCAGTAATTAGCCTGTGCCTATGTTAACGTTTTCTAGCATGTTAGTTAGCAGTAATTAGCCTGTGCCTATGTCAATGTCAACTAGCATGTTAGTTAGCAGTAATTAGCCTGTGCCTATGTTAATGTTAACTAGCATGTTAGTTAGCAGTAATTAGCCTGTGCCTATGTTAACGTTTTCTAGCATGTTAGTTAGCAGTAATTAGCCTGTGCCTATGTCAATGTCAACTAGCATGTTAGTTAGCAGTAATTAGCCTGTGCCGATGTTAATGTTATTTAGCATGTTGGTTAGCAGTAATTAGCCTGTGCCTATGTTGATGTTAACTAGCATGTTAGTTAGCAGTAATTAGCCTGTGCCTATATTAATGTTAACTAGCATGTTAGTTAGCAGAAATTAGCCTGTACCTATGTTAATGTTAACTAGCATGTTAGTTAGCAGTAATTAGCCTGTGCCTATATTAATGTTAACTAGCATGTTAGTTAGCAGTAATTAGCCTGTGCCTATATTAATGTTAACTAGCATGTTAGTTAGCAGAAATTAGCCTGTGCCTATGTTGATGTTAACTAGCATGTTAGTTAGCAGTAATTAGCCTGTGCCTATATTAATGTTAACTAGCATGTTAGTTAGCAGAAATTAGCCTGTGCCTATATTAATGTTAACTAGCATGTTAGTTAGCAGTAATTAGCCTGTGCCTATATTAATGTTAACTAGCATGTTAGTTAGCAGAAATTAGCCTGTGCCTATGTTGATGTTAACTAGCATGTTAGTTAGCAGTAATTAGCCTGTGCCTATATTAATGTTAACTAGCATGTTAGTTAGCAGAAATTAGCCTGTACCTATGTTAATGTTAACTAGCATGTTAGTTAGCAGTAATTAGCCTGTACCTATGTTAATGTTAACTAGCATGTTAGTTAGCAGTAATTAGCCTGTACCTATGTTAATGTTAACTAGCATGTTAGTTAGCAGTAATTAGCCTGTACCTATGTTAAACATAGGCTAATTAAAGTCATGAGATAAAGGGGAGCTCGGGATAAGCCGTTAGGCCGGGGATCAACTGTCAGAAGAAATATGCATCATATCCCGCTAACTTCCCCCGACAGAAAACGCAGGGCGCTGCCGCAAGACGCGTCAAGTCAGCCGAGCGTCTGCAAAACCACCCCCCCGCTCCCCCTAACCACCCCCAAGTCCCCCGCCCCCCCACCCACCTACCCCCCCCCCCCCCCGCCCAGTCAGCTGTAAACATCATAAAAACATCAAGATTAATGAAAGATTCATACCCAGAATTAAATCTACCGTAATGCACCAAATAAAGGCTGTCTGGATTATGAGTCTATAGTATTAGGACGTCTTTGAATCCTTCCCCTCTTTCTGTGCGGGTGCAGGTTTATTTCGGGAGGGGGGAGGGGGGATGGGGGAGGGTGGGGTGAGGAAAATATTTTCATGCTCCTCTTTCATGCTGCCGGGGGAACTTGATTGATATGATCTGATGTGATTTGACAGGGGCGAAAGAAAGGAGCAAGGGAGGGATGGGTGTGGAGAGAGAGATAGGACTTAAAAGGAAAAGGATGGAAGAAAGGGGGGAGAGAGGGGGAGAGGGGGAGGAGGGGAGTGTGCAATAGGATATGAAAAGCTGGAATGTGATGGACGGAGATAAAGGGGGAGGAGAGAAGATAGGGGGCTTAGAAAGTGAAGTGAAGGATGGAGGAAGGGAGAGGAGACGGCATTAAAGGGTAACTTTATTTATGTATTTTTATCAACCTGGACCCTATTTGCGGATGTTTTTGTTATTTTCTTTCGGGAGCAACGATCTTTTGATATTGGTCCAGCATGAAGCAAGAAAACAAGCTGTACTGTAACCCTGCAGGACAGAGGTTCAGCATCAGGCTGCTGCTGACAGACTCACATTATTATTCTAAGTGTGTGATAACATTATGGGATGGATCCCTACAGAGATAGACCTTTTAGTTAAAGAGGAAGATCCTTTTAGTTTAACATGAAACAGAAATCACCATCACCAAACCCACCAGACTCCATGTAAATAATCACTACTTTTAGCGTGTATAGAGCAGCATATCTCCACCAGACTTCATGTAAATAATCACTACTTTTAGCGTGTATAGAGCAGCATATCTCCACCAGACTCCATGTAAATAATCACTACTTTTAGCGTGTATAGAGCAGCATATCTCCACCAGACTTCATGTAAATAATCACTACTTTTAGCGTGTATAGAGCAGCATATCTCCACCAGACTCCATGTAAATAATCACTACTTTTAGCATCGTGAAACACGCTTCATTAAAAGTGGACAGAAACTACCAAAAGCTGTCTTGGTTCATCTTTCCACTGTTCCAACAATCACCGCTCTGGTCTGGTTGGAATAAACTCTTAATTCACCCATTTACATGTGGAGATATGCTGCTCTATACATGCTAAAAGTAGTGATTATTTACATGGAGTCTGGTGGAGATATGCTGCTCTATACATGCTAAAAGTAGTGATTATTTACATGGAGTCTGGTGGAGATATGCTGCTCTATACACGCTAAAAGTAGTGATTATTTACATGGAGTCTGGTGGAGATATGCTGCTCTATACACGCTAAAAGTAGTGATTATTTACATGGAGTCTGGTGGAGATATGCTGCTCTATACATGCTAAAAGTAGTGATTATTTACATGGAGTCTGGTGGAGATATGCTGCTCTATACACGCTAAAAGTAGTGATTATTTACATGGAGTCTGGTGGAGATATGCTGCTCTATACACGCTAAAAGTAGTGATTATTTACATGGAGTCTGGTGGAGATATGCTGCTCTATACACGCTAAAAGTAGTGATTATTTACATGGAGTCTGGTGGAGATATGCTGCTCTATACACGCTAAAAGTAGTGATTATTTACATGGAGTCTGGTGGAGATATGCTGCTCTATACACGCTAAAAGTAGTGATTATTTACATGGAGTCTGGTGGGTTTGGTGATGGTGATTTCTGTTTCATGTTAAACTAAAAGGATCTTCCTCTTTAACTAAAAGGTCTATCTCTGTGGGGATCCATCCTATAATGTTATCACACACTTAGAATAATAATCTGAGTCAGCAGCAACAACACAACTTTAAGTGGACGCTGACTGATGCTGAACATCTGTTACAGCCCGAAAAAACTGGGCTAGTTTTAAAAACAGTTTTTCACATGAGTGACTTGGACATCAAAACATGAGAAGATAGGGTCCAGGATAAAAAAAACAACAACAACCCTTTAACGGTGTAATGAAGACAAACAGGGAAGAAAGAGGGGGATAAATAGACAGCAAAGAGAGATGAATGGTTAGAGATGGAGAGGATGCAATGAAGACAAGGTGCAGAAAGGAAGGAAAGAAGAGAGGAAGTGTTCAATATTAAAGGTTTAGCCTTAAGGAGAGAGAAGGAACGTGTCTGGAACAAAAGGGAGGGGTGGAGGGAAAGAGGTGGAGAAGGATGAGTTAAATTGTTCTAGCTGGAGGTAAAGTCTGAGAATTTTAAAAGGGAGGAGAGGAAGATAACTGCCACTAAAGGAAGAGGATGAATAGTCGAGAGAGAGAAGAAACAGCAGGAGAGAGAGAGAGAGAGAGAGAGAGGAGAGGGAGGGTAATGCACCTAAAGCCTCCCATTCAGATATGAGGCTCCATATATTAGAGGAAATTGGCCATTGTGGAAAATACAGCGCAATTAAAAAAGGGCAAATTGCCCCGGATGGCGTTAAATGGGTGCGTTGCCCCGGGGCAGCTTCTGAGCAATGGCACACCATCGCACTTCAGGGACATATTTTTAGGGAAACTGCTCCTTTATGATTGCTGTCGGAGTTCATCTGGAGTCAACACACTCGCTGAGGGTGGAGTACCTGTACCCCGACCCCCCTGCCCCCCCTGCCCCCCCCAAACACTCGTTCATCCACCCGTCACTGCACGTTCATGTATATAAAGGTGTCATCAGCATACACTGTGAAGATAATGGACTAGGCATGAGACCGGGTCAAAAAGGGACAAAATGTGACATTTTCGTCCATTTTTTTTGTTTCCACTAACTTTTATCAATATAGTAACTTTGAAAATGGGTCAAATTTATTTTTATGTGTGTATATATGTGTGTATATGCGTGTATATGTGTGTATATGTATGCTATATGTGTGTATATGTGTGTATCTGTGTGTATATGTGTGTTATATGTGTGTATATGTGTGTATATGTGTGTATATGTGTGTATATGCGTGTATATGTGTGTATATGCGTGTATATGCGTGTATATGCGTGTATATGCGTGTATATGCGTGTATATGTGTGATATTTGTGTTATATGTGTGTATATCTGTGTGTATATGTGTGTTATATGTGTGTATATGTGTGTATATGCGTGTATATGTGTGATATTTGTGTGTATATGTGTGTATATCTGTGTGTATATGTGTGTATATATGTGTTATATGTGTGTATATGTGTGTATATGTGTGTATATGTGTGTATATGCGTGTATATGTGTGTATATGCGTGTATATGTGTGATATTTGTGTGTATATGTGTGTATATCTGTGTGTATATGTGTGTATATATGTGTTATATGTGTGTAAATGTGTGTATATGTGTGTTATATGTGTGTATATCTGTGTATATGTGTGTATATGTGTGATATGTGTGATATATGTGTGTATATGTGTGATATGTGTGTATATGCGTGTATATGTGTGTATATGTGTGTATATGTGTGTATATGCGTGTATATGCGTATATATGCGTGTATATGTGTGTATATGCGTATATATGCGTGTATATGTGTGTATATGCGTATATATGCGTGTATA
>CM057259.1:23622606-23633528 GCA_029931835.1 Etheostoma nigrum
GAGGAGGGATCATTGAGGAGCTATGAGAGAGGAGCTATGAGAGAGGAGGGATCATTGAGGAGCTATGAGAGAGGAGCTATGAGAGAGGAGGGATCATTGAGGAGCTATGAGAGAGGAGCTATGAGAGAGGAGGGATCATTGAGGAGCTATGAGAGAGGAGCTATGAGCGAGGAGCTATGAGAGAGGAGGGATCATTGAGGAGCTATGAGAGAGGAGCTATGAGAGAGGAGCTATGAGAGAGGAGGGATCATTGAGGAGCTATGAGAGAGGAGCTATGAGAGAGGAGCTATGAGCGAGGAGCTATGAGAGAGGAGGGATCATTGAGGAGCTATGAGAGAGGAGCTATGAGAGAGGAGGGATCATTGAGGAGCTATGAGAGAGGAGGGATCACCGAGGAGCTATGAGAGAGGAGGGATCACCGAGGAGCTATGAGAGAGGAGCTATGAGAGAGGAGCTATGAGAGAGGAGGGATCACCGAGGAGCTATGAGAGAGGAGCTATGAGAGAGGAGCTATGAGAGAGGAGCTATGAGAGAGGAGCTATGAAAGAGGAGGGATCACCGAGGAGCTATTGTGTAGAAACTCAGTTTTCCAGATGGTTAATTACCTACATTTATAATAGTAAATAATTATATTGTGCTTTTCTAGTCTGAAAGTCACAGCTCTGTCCATTAAATCAAGGAATCGATTAGTCGACAAAATCATGTGTTAGTCAACGAAGGATTTCTTTAGAGTACAGTCCTACGTTGATATCTATGGGTAAGGAATGACGTGCAGTTTAACAACAACAACAACAACAACAACAACACCATCATTGCACCGGTTGATATGGACATGTCCTCAAATATAAAAGACATTCATATCTCTGGAGACTGGATTAAGGAGCTACTAGTCAGCCACTGCTTTCCCTCCAGGAGCTCACCAACCAACATGTCCTCACATATAAAAGACACTCATATAGGGCTGTCCCCTCTTAGTTGATAAGAAATTAAAAATTAAAATTAATATTTAAAATTTGAATAAAAAATGACTTATCAACTAAAGAAATCTTCTACACAATTAATCCTGCAGAAGCACCACTTTAAATCTGGTGTTCACCATGAATGTGCTCATTAGTTTCATGGAAATGAGTAATTAAGCATGAATAAGCATAAAAAAATGACTCGACTAAAGAAATCTTAGTCGACTAGTGTGTGGTTTTGTATTTAGTCCACTAAGATTTCTTTAGTTGATAACTCATTTTTTATGCTTATTCATGAGTAATCACTCATTTCCATGAAACTAATGAGCACATTCATTGTGAACACCAGATTTAAAGTGACAGTCCTACGTTGATATCTCTGGATAAGGAATGACTGACAACAACAACACCATTGCACCAGGTTGCTATGGACATAGAAATACATTGTGCAGCCCTAAACTCAACATAGACACGGAGACATTGACATGTCCTCAAATATAAAAGACAATCATATAGGGCCGTCTCCTCTTAGTCGATTAGTTATAAGTCATTTCTTATGCTTTTTCAGGGGTAATTACTCATTTCCCTGAAAATAATGAGCACATTTCTGGTGAACAGCAGATTTAAAGGGCTGCTTCTGCAGGATTAGTTGTGTAGAAACGACAGCCCTCCATTCATATCTCTGGATAAGGAATGACTGACAACAACAAAGTCATTTCACCAGGTTGATATGGACATAGAAATACATTGTGCATCCCTAAACTCAACCTAGACACGGAGACATTGACATGTCCTCAAATATAAAAGACATTCATATCTCTGGAGACAGCATTAAGGAGCTACTAGTCAGCTTTCCCTCCAGGAGCTCACCAACCAGCCGGACTCTCAGCTTCTCTCTGAGCCTTCATCCTCTCATCCTCTCATCCTCTCTCTCTCTCTCTCTCTCTCTTTTTGCCTCATCCCTCGGTCACAGGAGACATACCCAGACCGCGGCAGGCTGTCAAACGTCTCCATGGCAAAGCAGACGTGAGAGGAATCCCAACGACACCCCCCGGTGCTCGTGCTTCACCTCTTAAAGATGGAGGTTAGCGTTGCCGGGGCCGTCCCTCCTCCGCCTCACCACGCCGGCTCAGCCCGGCTCTAATGCTCCTGATTGGGGCTTCGTTTGGTCTCCATGTCCCCCCGACACCCCCCCCATGTCCCCATGTCTCCATGTCCCCCCGACACCCCCCCCATGTCCCCATGTCTCCATGTCCCCCCGACACCCCCCCCATGTCCCCATGTCTCCATGTCCCCCCAACACCCCCCCCATGTCCCCATGTCTCCATGTCCCCCCGACACCCCCCCATGTCCCCATGTCTCCATGTCCCCCCAACACCCCCCCCATGTCCCCATGTCTCCATGTCCCCCCGACACCCCCCCCATGTCCCCATGTCTCCATGTCCCCCCAACACCCCCCCCATGTCCCCATGTCTCCATGTCCCCCCGACACCCCCCCCATGTCCCCATGTCTCCATGTCCCCCCAACACCCCCCCATGTCCCCATGTCTCCATGTCCCCCCGACACCTCCCCCCACGAAGGGGGGACAACATGAAGACAACATGAGGGTAACATGAGGGCAACATGAGGACAACAAGAGGACAACATGAGGACAACATGAAGACAACATGAGGACATGAGGACAACATGAAGACAACAAGAGGACAACATGAGGACAACATGAGGGCAACATGAGACAAGAGGACAACAAGAGGTCTCCATGTCCCCCCGACACCTCCCCCCACGAAGGGGGGACAACATGAAGACAACATGAGGGCAACATGAGGACAACATGAAGACAACATGAGGGTAACATGAGGACAACATGAAGACAACATGAGGACAACATGAGGACAAAAAGAGGACAACATGAGGACAACATGAAGACAACAAGAGGACAACATGAGGACAACATGAGGGCAACATGAGGACAACATGAGGACAACAAGAGGTCTCCATGTCCCCCCGACACCTCCCCCCACGAATGGGGGACAACATGAAGACAACATGAGGACAAAAAGAGGACAACATGAGGACAACATGAAAACATGAGGACAACATGAAGACAACATGAGGACAACATGAGGACAAAAAGAGGACAACATGAGGACAACATGAGAACATGAGGACAACATGAAGACAACAAGAGGACAACATGAGGACAACATGGGGGCAACATGAGGACAACATGAGAACATGAGGACAACATGAGGACAACATGAGAACATGAGGACAACATGAAGACAACAAGAGGACAACATGAGGACAACATGAGGGCAACATGAGGACAACATGAGGACAACAAGAGGACAACAAGAGGTCTCCATGTCCCCCCGACACCTCCCCCCACGAATGGGGGACAACATGAAGACAACATGAGGACAACATGAAGACAACATGAGGACAACATGAGGACTACAAGAGGACAACAAGAGGTCTCCATGTCCCCCCAACACCCCCCCCACACCTGGTGAACCCTGCATGCAGGATCTTTGTCAACAAGAGTCTCACTCAGGTCAAATTCTTCTACCAAAACAAGACATTCATGTATGAATAGACAGATATTTGAGGGTATTTCGCTACAAAATCATCACGATACTTACGCCCCGATACGATATTACTGCGATTTTCTACATATTTGCAGTATATTGTAATTTATTACCTTTTTTCCAACTTCTAATTTTTCCCCAATTTCAAATGACGTCCCCAAAAACGTCTGTTTCATCCCCACGCCTGATAAACTCTGCACCTTTGCACTTAATTCAAATTTTATACCAAAACAAGATATTAATATATGAAAAGATGAATATTTGTCCCTGTCTGTAGCTGAAAGACTTCTGAGATGTGATGATTGACACCAGAGAGAGACGAATGCACCGTAATACGTGATGATACGTCCTCAAATGTCTAAAATATTACGCCTGCCGATACGACGTCATCACCATACGATATTATTGCGATTTTCAACATATTGCAATATTCTGCGATATATTATATAATTTCTACCCTTTTTTCCCAACTTCTAATTTTTCCATATTTCTAATGACGTCCCCAAAAGGAAACTTATCAACATTTCTCTGTTTGTTCATCTCACTTCAATGTTATTAATGGGACAAACTGACCAACACATAAATAATATATAATAATAATATATAATATATACCAACAGATCCATACTTGGCGCCTGTGTATCGATGCAGTATTGCCATTGAAAGTATTGCAATTGCACTTAGTTCAATTTTTTATGCCAAAACAAGATATTTGTGTATGAATAGATGAATATTTGAGGGTTTTGTCCCTGTCTGTAGATGAGGACATGAGGGCACAAGTGTTACATATACATATATATGATATAGGACAACATGAGGACATCTCCTCAGATGTCTTCTTTTGTCACAGATATTCAGTTTACTGTCCCAGACGAGAGAAGACACTGGAAGATATTCACATTCAACAAGCTGACGTTAGAGCATTCTTACTTTTTCAATCTCTAAATCATAGACCGATTCTAGGGGACAACATGAAGACGACAATAAAGCTCATTTATAGGAAATTATACCTAATGTTTGAGTTAGAAAAGCAGAAATTAGGAATTATTGAGACTAAAATTAAAGGAATGGATGTTGATGATAATCACAGACTGGAATATGTCAACTTTTACTCAATACTATTTCAAAAACACTTCCATTTGTTTTACAATGCTGTAAAATTGAATAAGACGCCCCAAAATTAATGAAAGTAGAGATTTGTACTTGGCAAAGAGCGTTGGGTGGAATCAATCATGTTATTTTGGGGAATTAAAAAGAACATTGATATAGGACAACATGAGGACAACATGGGGACAACATGAGGACAACATGGGGACAACATGGGGACAACATGGGGACAACATGAGGACAACATGAGGACAACATGAGGGCAACATGAGGACAACATGGGGACAACATGAGGACAACATGAGGACAACATGAGGGCAACATGAGGACAACATGAGGACAACATGAGGACAACATGGGGACAACATGAGGACAACATGAGGACAACATGGGGACAACATGAGGACAACATGAGGACAACATGGGGAACATGAGGACAACATGGGGACAACATGAGGACAACATGAGGACAACATGGGGACAACATGAGGACAACATGAGGACAACATGGGGAACATGAGGACAACATGAGGACAACATGGGGACAACATGAGGACAACATGAGGACAACATGGGGACAACATGAGGACAACATGAGGACAACATGGGGACAACATGAGGACAACATGAGGACAACATGGGGAACATGAGAACAACATGAGGACAACATGGGGACAACATGAGGACAACATGAGGACAACATGAGGGCAACATGAGGACAACATGAGGACAACATGAGGACAACATGGGGACAACATGAGGACAACATGAGGACAACATGGGGACAACATGAGGACAACATGAGGACAACATGGGGAACATGAGGACAACATGAGGACAACATGAGGACAACATGAGGGCAACATGAGGACAACATGGGGACAACATGAGGACAACATGAGGGCAACATGAGGGCAACATGAGGACAACATGAGGACAACATGGGGACAACATGAGGACAACATGAGGACAACATGGGGACAACATGAGGACAACATGGGGAACATGAGGACAACATGAGGACAACATGAGGACAACATGAGGGCAACATGAGGACAACATGGGGACAACATGAGGACAACATGAGGTCAACATGAGGACAACATGAAGACAACATGAGGGCAACATGAGGACAACATTAAGACAACATGAGGTCAACATGAGGACAACATGAAGACAACATGAAGACAACATGAGGTCAACATGAGGACAACATGAGGACAACATGAAGACAACATTAAGACAACATGAGGGCAACATGAGGACAACATTAAGACAACATGAGGACAACATGAGGACAACATGAGGGCAACATGAAGACAACATGAAGACAACATGAGGACGACATGAAGACAACATGAAGACAACATGAGGACAACATAAGGACAACATGAGGACAACATGAAGACAACATGAAGACAACATGAGGGCAACATGAAGACAACATGAAGACAACATGAGGACGACATGAAGACAACATGAAGACAACATGAGGACAACATAAGGACAACATGAGGACAACATGAGGGCAACATGAGGACAACATGAGGACGACATGAAGACAACATGAGGGCAACATAAGGACAACATGAGGACAACATGAGGGCAACATGAGGACAACATGAGGACGACATGAAGACAACATGAGGGCAACATAAGGACAACATGAGGACAACATGAGGGCAACATGAGGACAACATGAGGACGACATGAAGACAACATGAGGGTTAACCCTCATGTTGTCCTCGGGATAAATTTGTCCCTTTTCAGAGTTCCTACATGATAATTTGGGGTTTTAACCACGTTGCTCCAAAATAAGACGGATGGTTCCATGAGACGCTCTTCAGAGGAACTGAAGGACCAGGTCTCTGATGTCATGGGTTCTGTGGACAGATCTGAGATCATCTATGTCCTTCAGTCCTCTGATCTCAACCATTAGTCCAAATCATTCAGAATCTCTGCTTACACACAATTAAAAAACAATGCACATAAATCAGGTTTATTGGACTTGAATTTCAAAGATAAGTGTCAACCATAGATCATAGATCATAGATCATAGATCATAGACCATAGATCATAGATCATAGACCATAGATCATAGACCATAGATCATAGATCATAGACCATAGATCATAGATCATAGATCATAGACCATAGATCATAGATCATAGACCATAGATCATAGGTCATAGGTCATAGATCATAGATCATAGGTCATAGATCATAGATCATAGATCATAGATCATAGGTCATAGATCATAGATCATAGATCATAGACCATAGATCATAGATCATAGACCATAGATCATAGATCATAGATCATAGGTCATAGATCATAGATCATAGATCATAGGTCATAGACCATAGATCATAGATCATAGGTCATAGATCATAGATCATAGACCATAGATCATAGATCATAGATCATAGATCATAGGTCATAGATCATAGGTCATAGATCATAGATCATAGATCATAGGTCATAGACCATAGATCATAGATCATAGACCATAGGTCATAGATCATAGATCATAGATCATAGATCATAGATCATAGATCATAGATCATAGATCTAGGTCTGGGTGGTGGAAATGGACAAAAAGAGCCAAAAACATTGAAATAAGTTAAAGAAGAAGAAGAAGAAGCATGCATTGCGTGGCGGGAAAGCAACATGAATGTAAAACGTGTGTAAACGAGTGCTAATTCTGTCCCTGGGGGGGTTAAGAGCTTCTGGCTTTAACTCGCTCTGATCCTCCAGCTGATTGGCTGTTGAGATGTCCCCCGACAACAAGTCTTTCCTTTGCATAGATATGAGACGCTCGCACTGTACGTTGGTGCATTTAATATATTGCAGAATGCAGGAAATTTAGTGTTTCACCCTCAAAATGCCCCCCCCCCCCAGAATATACCCCCCCCCCCCAGGATATAACCCCCCCCCCCCCCCCAGGATATACCCCCCCTCCCCCCCCCATGATAAAAACAGTTCCTTTTAAAAACATAAGACAATCGCAGCATAAATTGTAAAATTCACCAGAATGCAGAAAATTGTCAATTTCAGTTTTGCTGGAAAGGTGAAGATCTGCCCCCCCCCCCACCCCCCCACCATAAAGGAAAGGCTCGCTCAACATGTCCCCGCCCCCTACCCCCCCACCCACCCCCCCTCCCCCAGGATATAACCCCCCCCCCCTCCCCATGATGAAAACAAACCTCCACCCTTGCTCAAAATAGTTAGTAGACTCATCTTCGCAGCTCTAGTGTACTTTACAGACAGGAACATCTGCTGGACTTCAAGTCTCGGGTGCCAACAATGACCCCCCAGCCCCCCACCCCACCCACCCACCCACTTACCCCCCACCCCCCCAAATAAAGAAAACTGGCCACTGCAACCCACCCCAAAAACCTATTATATAAGTGCCGTTACCTAAATAAAGACGTTTGCAGCATACATTTTTGCAGAAGTTGATGTGAATTTCAGTTTCTCTGAAAATGTGGAGATCTCCACTCCCCCAAAGTTACCCCCTAGAGACCAAGTGTGTGAAATAAATACATAAAAATACAGTTTGATTTATGCTGAAGAGGCCCAAAGGCTCCTCTCCCCCCCTGCCCCCCCTGCCCCCCCTGCCCCCCCCCGCTGGGGCTGGAGGCGTCCAGCCGGCCCGGGCCTGGCTCTAAAATGCACCTGTTCCGGTGGACTGCAGGGCTCCAGGGCTCCAGGGCTCCAGGGCTGGTCCAGAACGGGAAATAGGGAGGGAAGGAAGCGAGGGACGGAGGAAGGAAGGGAGCAGGGCGGGGAGAGAGAGAGAGAGAGAGAGAGAGAGAGAGAGAGAGAGAGAGAGAGAGAGAGAGAGAGAGAGAGAGGGAGAGAGAGCTTGGTGAAAGCGGTGTAGTTCTATGGGATAAGTAGCCCGAGCGAGCCAGCTAATAACACACACTGCCTAAAAATACCCGAGCACCGCCGCAGATCACTGCGCGGAGCGATCCCTCTCACACGCGATGCTTCTCAACGCTGTTCTGTGTGTGTGTGTGTGTGTGTGTGTGTGTGTGTGTGTGTGTGTCCAAAAATATTAAACAGAACCCCCCCCCCCCCACCCCCATACAGGCTATAGAAGAGAGTTGGGTTCAGCCACAAGCACATTCTCTCTCCGCCGCGGAGGGAGACTTCACGGTGCCGTGGCCGTGCAACCCGAAATAACGGAGGCTTGCCGCCGCATACTCGGCGAGCTGATACACACAGACGCAACTGACACGATATGCAATGTACAGACGTGTACAGACGAGTACAGACGTGTAGAGACGAGTAGAGACGGGTACAGACGGGTAGAGACGGGTACAGACGGGTAGAGACGGGATTTGGAAAGAAACTGACCGTCAAATCTCCTCCAGGAACGGGCTGTATCCCTCCCCGTTATCTCCTGTCTTCCTTTCTCCCGCACGGTGGACAGAGACCGGGGAACGGAGACAGGCAGGCTGGCTGGCGCCGGTGGCTCGGGTTTTCCTGCTGTCCCCCTTTTTTCCACACACACACACACTAGTCCAGCGGACAAATATAGGCTGGCTCCCCGGTGTCGGATCCCCGGCTGGCGACGGGCAGTCTCCAAAGTTACTGTCGCCGCGGAAGGTTAAAAAAAAGCCGATTCCCGATTTAAAAAGACGTGAAGTGGAGTTAAATCCCAAAATAAAAAGAAAAGATGTAGCTACAAAAACAATGTAGCGAACAGAAATGTTATTGTTCTGCCGAGTGGTGGCCTAGCCTGGGAATTAAAAACAAAAAGAAGAAGAAGAAGAAGAAGAGAGAAATCACATTATTGTCATTATAGACCCGGCTGGAGAGGGTTCTGCTGCCGGACTCTGAGGATCCGGGTCTGGGCTGAAACACGTCCCGCACTCCCGGGCTCCTCGGCGCAAATGTCCGCTACCGAGTCTGAAGGATGAATTTCCACCCGGAGGAGGAGTGGAGGGAGGGAGGAAGAGAGAGAGAGAGAGAGAGAGAGAGAGGGGGGGGGGGGGCAGTGGCTTGCATTCTCTGAATTCACTCCACCCCCAAACCCAACATGCCTCCACCCTCTCCTCTTTTCCAGTCCTTCTCCCTCTCTTCCCTTCATTCATGTTGCTCTGCCGGGCCAGGACACGTGATAGCATACCAAATACATTGGCCAGTGTTACATATAATTTGGTTCTACGTGGTTATAGGGCACAGGTGTTACATATAATTTGGTTCTAAGTCATTTTAGGGCACTAGTGTTACATATAATTTGGTTCTAAGTCATTTTAGGGCACTAGTGTTACATATAATTTGGTTTTTACGTCATTTTAGGGCACAGGTGTTACATATAATTTGGTTCTAAGTCATTTTAGGGCACAGGTGTTACATATAATTTGGTTCTAAGTCATTTTAGGGCACAAGTGTTACATATAATTTGGTTCTAAGTCATTTTAGGGCACTAGTGTTACATATAATTTGGTTCTAAGTCATTTTAGGGCACAAGTGTTACATATAATTTGGTTCTACGTCATTTTAGGGCACAGGTGTTACATATAATTTGGTTCTAAGTCATTTTAGGGCACAAGTGTTACATATAATTTGGTTCTAAGTCATTTTAGGGCACTAGTGTTACATATAATTTGGTTCTAAGTCATTTTAGGGCACTAGTGTTACATATAATTTGGTTCTAAGTCATTTTAGGGCAAAGTGTTACATATAATTTGGTTCTACGTCATTTTAGGGCACAGGTGTTACATATAATTTGGTTCTAAGTCATTTTAGGGCAAAGTGTTACATATAATTTGGTTCTAAGTCATTTTAGGGCACAGGTATTACATATAATTTGGTTCTAAGTCATTTTAGGGCACTAGTGTTACATATAATTTGGTTCTACGTCATTTTAGGGCACAGGTGTTACATATAATTTGGTTCTAAGTCATTTTAGGGCACAGGTGTTACATATAATTTGGTTCTAAGTCATTTTAGGGCACAAGTGTTACATATAATTTGGTTCTAAGTCATTTTAGGGCACTAGTGTTACATATAATTTGGTTCTAAGTCATTTTAGGGCACAAGTGTTACATATAATTTGGTTCTAAGTCATTTTAGGGCACAAGTGTTACATATAATTTGGTTCTACGTCATTTTAGGGCACAGGTGTTACATATAATTTGGTTCTAAGTCATTTTAGGGCACAAGTGTTACATATAATTTGGTTCTAAGTCATTTTAGGGTTACCAAATATATTGAGCACAAGTGTTAGCATCTCGGAGGCTACTTCAGAC
>CM057259.1:23634028-23639028 GCA_029931835.1 Etheostoma nigrum
AGAGTGAAGGTCTAAAATGATCAAGAGTGTTTAATTCTCAGTCTTGTGCCAGCACAGGCGGATATGAGCAGCGTATGTACACATGCTGACAAAAGTTCAAACAGGCAGCTGTGAAAACACACACACACACACACACACACACACAAATACATGCATGCACACGCACACACACACACGCAGAGTGTGACCTAACCCACCACACTGTAATTCCTCATCTCTGACCTCGTTCTGTCACACAGAGCAAAATGAGCAAAACTAAAGACCTCATAAATACATAAAGCCCGCTGAGCCGTGGCTCCAGTTCAACCATCCTACGTACATTTGGTACAAGTACAAGTACATTTAAGTGATGTGAGTTGTGTGTTTTTCTATGCAGGCGGACAGTTTCATCATGTAAAAAATAAAAAGTACATTTGAGTCGGGCACGAGTTTCTCCCTAAAAGAGAGTTTTTCCTCGCCACCGTCACACTCTGCTTGCTCCTGGGGGAATTACTATATTTGTTGGGACTACTAGACCTACTCTATGTGTAAAGTAATTCATAATAATAATTCATTACATTTATACAGCGCTTTATCATAGGCGCTCAAAGTGCTTCAGGGTGGGGAATACTCTCCAACACCACCAATGTGTGTGTGTGTGTGTGTGTGTGTGTGTGTGTGTGTGGGGGGGGGGGAATACACATTTATAACCTTTTTTCCAACTTCTAGTTTTTCCCCATTTCAAACGACGTCCCCAAAAAGACACTTATCAACATCAGTTTCATCTAAAAAGAAACCAACTGTTCATATCACCTCAATGTTATTGCTCCAAAATGGGACAAACTGACCAACACATATATAAAAAATAAAATAAAAAATATACAGTATATATATATATATATATATATATATATATATATAGCTGTAGGGGATAGACCGAGGGGTAGGGGATAGACCGAGGGGTAGGGGTGAGACCGAGGGGTAGGGGATGGACCGAGGGGTAGGGGATGGACCGAGGGGTAGGGGATAGACCGAGGGGTAGGGGATGGACCGAGGGGTAGGGGTGAGACCGAGGGGTAGGGGATAGACCGAGGGGTAGGGGATAGACCGAGGGGTAGGGGATAGACCGAGGGGTAGGGGATGGACCGAGGGGTAGGGGATGGACCGAGGGGTAGGGGATGGACCGAGGGGTAGGGGTGAGACCGAGGGGTAGGGGATGGACCGAGGGGTAGGGGATGGACCGAGGGGTAGGGGTGAGACCGAGGGGTAGGGGATGGACCGAGGGGTAGGGGATGGACCGAGGGGTAGGGGATGGACCGAGGGGTAGGGGATGGACCGAGGGGTAGGGGTGAGACCGAGGGGTAGGGGAGAGACCGAGGGGTAGGGGATGGACCGAGGGGTAGGGGTGAGACCGAGGGGTAGGGGTGAGACCGAGGGGTAGGGGATGAGACCGAGGGGTAGGGGTGAGACCGAGGGGTAGGGGTGAGACCGAGGGGTAGGGGATGGACCGAGGGGTAGGGGTGAGATCGAGGGGTAGGGGTGAGACCGAGGGGTAGGGGATGGACCGAGGGGTAGGGGATGAGACCGAGGGGTAGGGGTGAGATCGAGGGGTAGGGGTGAGATCGAGGGGTACGGGATGAGATCGAGGGGTAGGGGTGAGATCGAGGGGTAGGGGATAGACCGAGGGGTAGGGGTGAGATCGAGGGGTAGGGGTGAGATCGAGGGGTAGGGGATGAGATCGAGGGGTAGGGATCGAGGGGTAGGGGATGAGATCGAGGGGTAGGGGTGAGATCGAGGGGTAGGGGATGAGACCGAGGGGTAGGGGTGAGATCGAGGGGTAGGGGTGAGATCGAGGGGTAGGGGATGACCGAGGAGATCGAGGGGTAGGGGATGGACCGAGGGGTAGGGGTGAGATCGAGGGGTAGGGGTGAGATCGAGGGGTAGGGGTGAGATCGAGGGGTAGGGGTGAGACCGAGGGGTAGGGGTGAGATCGAGGGGTAGGGGTAGAGATAGACCGAGGGGTAGGGGATGAGATCGAGGAGGTAGAGGGATGGAGAGCCCTAGAAACCGAGTGTGGACGCGACCTCACTTGTAAACACACAGGCGACAATATCAGAACAGCTGTAGTTAATGTGTTTGTTTGTGGTCTTGTGTGTATTTTTGTTAGTTTTACACATATGAAGCCTTTTTATGTGTGTGACATGTTAGTTATGGTTCTAATAGTTGATAATGGTTCTGTAACATCATTTTATGTAATGTTTTTATGTTTAATTTATCGGCAATAAAGACAGATTTTTGTTAAAATGTTTTTCTGAACATCAATGACATTCAAAACGGTGATAACTGAAACAGATATACAACACACCATGTATACAGGGTGTATATGTATGTATACATGCAATACATGTGTATGCACATGTATTGCATGTTGGAAGTTTGTGATCAATACTGTATGGTGATGTAACCAAGTGGTGTCCCATTTTATAGGGGGATGTTTTACCCTACCCCTACCCCTTGGTTTCAAGGGCCAAGGGGTAGGGGTATGAGGGGTAGGGGTGGGTAGGGGTATAGGGCCAAGGGGTAGGGGTAAGGGCCAAGGGGTAGGGGCCAAGGGGTAGGGGTAAGGGCCAAGGGGTAGGGCCAAGGGGTAGGGGTAAGGGCCAAGGGGTAAGGGCCAAGGGGTAGGGGTAAGGGCCAAGGGGTAGGGGTAAGGGCCAAGGGGTAGGGCCAAGGGGTAGGGGTAAGGGCCAAGGGGTAAGGGCCAAGGGGTAGGGGTAAGGGCCAAGGGGTAGGGCCAGGGGTAGGGGTAAGGGCCAGGGGTATGGGCCAGGGGTAGGGGTAAGGGCCAAGGGGTAGGGGCCAAGGGGTAGGGGTAAGGGCCAAGGGGTAGGGCCAAGGGGTAGGGGTAAGGGCCAAGGGGTAGGGGTAAGGGCCAAGGGGTAGGGGCTAAGGGGTAGGGGTATGGGCCAAGGGGTAAGGGCCAAGGGGTAGGGGCCAAGGGGTAGGGGTATGGGCCAAGGGGTAAGGGCCAAGGGGTAGGGGGTAGGGGTAAGATGGAGAAATGGGATTCAGCCTTAATTCCAGTATATTTTAAGCATGAGAAAGTCTCTCTGAGAGCTACGAGCCAGGATTTAAGCCCGTGATGTCAACGAGCGACACTTCCTGTTGCTGCTCCACTGAGAAAGGATAGAGGAACAACTTTGTGGCCACGGCGACCGCAGCCAGGCCCCCCCCCTCCCCCCACCCCCCCAGGGGATCTGACTTCACTTTCTGCTCAACAAGTGTTGGCCCAATTATGCTGATGTGGACCTTTAGATAAACAAGACCTGCATCCTATGTAGCATGCAACGACACGGGTAACAGATTGGAGTACAGATTAAGGGTGCTATGTGTACGTGTGCGTGCGTGTGTGTGTGTGTGTGTGTGTGTGTGTGTGTGTGTGAGTGAGATCATAAGCATGCTGTGCATCAGGCTGTATGTGTAGTGTGATGTAATGAATGTACAACATATGTTTAAGGTGCTATATGATCCAGATGGAGCCACACACACACACACAGAAATATACACTCACCGGCCACTTTATTAGGTACCCCATGCTAGTAACGGGTTGGACCCCCTTTTGCCTTCAGAACTGCCTCAATTCTTCGTGGCATAGATTCAACAAGGTGCTGGAAGCATTCCTCCGGGAGTTTGGTCCATATTGACATGATGGCATCACACAGTTGCCGCAGATTTGTCGGCTGCACATCCATGATGCGAATCTCCCGTTCCACCACATCCCAAAGATGCTCTATTGGATTGAGATCTGGTGACTGTGGAGGCCATTTGAGTACAGCGAACTCATTGTCATGTTCAAGAAACCAGTCTGAGATGATTCCAGCTTTATGACATGGCGCATTATCCTGCTGAAAGTAGCCATCAGAAGTTGGGTACATTGTGGTCATAAAGGGATGGACATGGTCAGCAACAATACTCAGGTAGGCTGTGGCGTTGCAACGATGGTCAATTGGTACCAAGGGGCCCAAAGAGTGCCAAGAAAATATTCCCCACACCATGACACCACCACCACCAGCCTGAACCGTTGATACAAGGCAGGATGGATCCATGCTTTCATGTTGTAGACGCCAAATTCTGACCCTACCATCCGAACGTCGCAGCAGAAATCGAGACTCATCAGACCAGGCAACGTTTTTCCAATCTTCTATTGTCCAATTTCGATGAGCTTGTGCAAATTGTAGCCTCACTTTCCTGTTCTTAGCTGAAAGGAGTGGCACCCGGTGTGGTCTTCTGCTGCTGTAGCCCATCTGCCTCAAAGTTCGACGTACTGTGCGTTCAGAGATGCTCTTCTGCCCACCTTGGTTGTAACGGGTGGTAATTTGAGTCACTGTTGCCCTTCTATCAGCTCGAACCAGTCTGGCCATTCTCCTCTGACCTCTGGCATCAACAAGGCATTTCCGCCCACAGAACTGCCGCTCACTGGATGTTTTTTCTTTTTCGGACCATTCTCTGTAAACCCTAGAGATGGTTGTGCGTGAAAATCCCAGTAGATTAGCAGTTTCTGAAATACTCAGACCAGCCCTTCTGGCACCAACAATCATGCCACGTTCAAAGTCACTCAAATCACCTTTCTTCCCCATACTGATGCTCGGTTTGAACTGCAGGAGATTGTCTTGACCATGTCTACATGCCTAAATGCACTGAGTTGCCGCCATGTGATTGGCTGCTTAGAAATTAAGTGTTAACGAGCAGTTGGACAGGTGTACCTAATAAAGTGGCCGGTGAGTGTATACACTCACACACACAGGTGCAGAGACACACAGATGCACACAGCATGCACACACACACACACACACACACACACACACACACGCAGACACAAAGATGCACACACACACAGGCAGACACAAAGATGCACACACACACACACGCAGAAACACACAGAGACACACAGATGCACACACACACACACAGAGACACAGCACACACTCACACGCAGAGAGACAGATGCACACACAAACACA
>CM057259.1:23644028-23646528 GCA_029931835.1 Etheostoma nigrum
TCAAATTGACCCGTTTTAAAGTGTTTTATATCAGAAATATGGATTTCTGTCAACCAAATTGCCCAAAATAACATGGATGATTCCATACTGTCAATATTCTTCAGGTAAAATAATACTTAATTGAATGTTGTGGGTGTTTTTAAAGCATTTGAATTCTTTTTTTTTTATGGTTTCAAAACTAAACTTTGACATCTACCCATCTGAGATCCACTCAACGTCGTCTGATCTTAACTATTAGTCAAAATAATTCATAATTTCTGTCTTTTTAAACTACAAACCTAGGTATAATTTGATATAAATGAGGTTTGTTGACGATGAATTCCGAGAACAAGTTTAAAAAACCTGTTATTAAACCAGCTCAGATTTTTTAAAATGCACCAAAAGCTGGAAAAAGTGACAAAAACAACGGAAAAGTAAAAAGAAAATGTAAAGCATTGATTATTAGACGTGTTAACGCTCAGTAGTGATTTTTAATAAATGATGTCATTCTTTCCATAATAAGTGTTTTTAAACTACTGATGTGGTCCACAATTAGAGCCCGACCAATAAAGGATTTATAAGGCTGATACCGATACGAATATATATGCTGTGTATATATATTTTTATAATCCAGAAACACGTTACAAAACATGAAGAGATAACCCTAACATTAGTTATTTATGAGTTCTCACTAAAATAATACGATAATAATTTGTTTTATCGTCACAACAGAACATCAAAATATGTTAATAAGTTCTGATAAATAAAATGTAGAAAAATACAAACTTAAGATATGAAACTAAACTAAACTGATAAAATAATCAGTGTTGAGGACAGGGACGTTTTAGAGCGTCCTCTGGTGGACAGGCTATGCAACGCCATCACCAACAGGGACGTTGTAGAGCGTCCTCTGGAGGACAGACTATGCAACGCCATCACTAACAGGGACGTTGTAGAGCGTCCTCTGGTGGACAGGCTATGCAACGCCATCACCAACAGGGACGTTGTAGAGCGTCCTCTGGTGGACAGACTATGCAACAACATCAATCATAACATGGTTGACCGTCCATTTTTATTTTTTTAATATTCATTTATTTGTCATTATGAATGATTTTGATAAATGATTATTATTATTTTTTTAAATCGTTATCTTATAAATTATAAATTCCAATACCGATAGATCGGGAAAATGCCGATATATCGGCCGGGGTCTACTCTCCACTTCCCGATCTTTTTAAGGTCCCTCCCGCCCCCCATCACTCACCCATTTGTTGTATTTGAGAGGTCCGGTGAAGCCCATGGCCTCGATGAGCTTGGTGAAGGCCCCGACCTCCTCCTCCGTGTGCTGGGGCGTCTCCTTCACATTGCAGAGCTGGGGGGCAAGAAGAGGAAAAACCAGTGAGGGCATTATGAAAAACAGGGGTGAGAGGGGAGGTGAGGAGGGTAAAGTGCCCGCATTTGTTTATTTATGAAACATTCATTCATAAAGAAGATTGGTGTCGTTCTAACACACACACACACACACACACCTTAACATTAAAGGTGTTCTGAAGTAGGAGAGTGAGAGAGAGAGTGAAGAAAGACGAGGACGAGAGAATGAAAGACGTCGTGATATTCTCTGTGTATACACTCTCTGACCCTCATTAAATCAACACACACACACACAGACACAGACACACACACACACACACAGACACATGCACACAGAGACACACAGCGACACACGCACACACACACACACACAGCGACACACGCACACACACACACACAGACACATGCACACAGAGACACACGCACACAGCGACACACACACATGCACACACACACAGAGACACACACACACACACACACAGAGACAGACACACACACACACACACACAGAGAGACACACACACACACACACAGCGACACATGCACACAGACACATTCACACAGAGACACACACACATTCACACACGGGAACACCTGGGGAGCGTGGCCTTTACGGGGCGAGTGCAGCTGTTGGGTGAATTAATTTTCTGACCTATTCTGAGCTGCTTGTTGTCTTCATGTCCTTCATGTCCTGACAGTTTTATTACTGCCTCCGTGACCCCGTTGCCCCGGTTACCCTGGTTACCCCACAGCGGGGCCGGGCATCGCTCAGAACACCGGTACCAAGACCGCTTCCTGCACCACATATCGCCTTTTTTAATTCATCATCGCTGTTAGAGCCCGATACAACAACAATACAGGACTGCAAAACTCTTGAGGACTGCCGGGGGTACTTGTCCCCCTAGGAGTACTTTGGAGGACTGCTGGGGGTACTTGTCCCCCTAGGAGTACTTTGGAGGACTGCTGGGGGTACGTGTCCCCCTAGGAGTACTTTAGAGGAATACAGGGGGTATGTGTCCCCCTAGGAGTACTTTGGAGGATTGCAGGAGGTACGTGTCCCCCTATGAGTACTTTGGAGGATTGCAGGGGGTACGTGTCCCCCTAGGAGTACTTTGGAGGACTGCAGGGGGTACGTGTCCCCCTGGGGGAA
>CM057259.1:23651528-23654697 GCA_029931835.1 Etheostoma nigrum
AGGAAGAGGAAGAAGAAGAGGTGGAGGAAGAGTAAGAGTAAGAGGAAGAGGTGGAGGAAGAGTAAGAGTAAGAGGAAGAGGAAGAAGAAGAGGTGGAGGAAGAGTAAGAGGAAGAGGTGGAGGAAGAGTAAGAGGAAGAGGTGGAGGAAGAGGAAGAAGAAGAGGTGGAGGAAGAGTAAGAGGAAGAGGTGGAGGAAGAGGAAGAAGAAGAGATGGAGGAAGAGGAAGAAGAAGAGGTGGAGGAAGAGGAAGAGGTGGAGGAAGAGGAAGAAGAAGAGGTGGAGGAAGAGGAAGAAGAAGAGGTGGAGGAAGAGGAAGAGGAAGAGGTGGAGGAAGAGTAAGAGGAAGAGGTAGAGGAAGAGTAAGAGTAAGAGGTGGAGGAAGAGTAAGAGTAAGAGGAAGAGGTGGAGGAAGAGGTGGAGGAAGAGGTGGAGGAAGAGGAAGAAGAAGAGGTGGAGGAAGAGTAAGAGGAAGAGGTGGAGGAAGAGGAAGAAGAAGAGGTGGAGGAAGAGTAAGAGGAAGAGGTGGAGGAAGAGGAAGAAGAAGAGGTGGAGGAAGAGTAAGAGTAAGAGGAAGAGGTGGAGGAAGAGTAAGAGGAAGAGGAAGAGGAAGAAGAAGAGGTGGAGGAAGAGTAAGAGGAAGAGGTGGAGGAAGAGTAAGAGGAAGAGGTGGAGGAAGAGGAAGAAGAAAAGGTGGAGGAAGAGTAAGAGGAAGAGGTGGAGGAAGAGGAAGAAGAAGAGGTGGAGGAAGAGTAAGAGGAAGAGGTGGAGGAAGAGGAAGAAGAACAGGTGGAGGAAGAGTAAGAGGAAGAGGTGGAGGAAGAGGAAGAAGAAGAGGTGGAGGAAGAGTAAGAGGAAGAGGTGGAGGAAGAGGTGGAGGAAGAGGAAGAAGAAGAGGTGGAGGAAGAGTAAGAGGAAGAGGTGGAGGAAGAGGAAGAAGAAGAGGTGGAGGAAGAGTAAGAGGAAGAGGTGGAGGAAGAGGTGGAGGAAGAGGAAGAAGAAGAGGTGGAGGAAGAGTAAGAGGAAGAGGTGGAGGAAGAGGAAGAAGAAGAGGTGGAGGAAGAGTAAGAGGAAGAGGTGGAGGAAGAGTAAGAGGAAGAGGTGGAGGAAGAGTAAGAGGAAGAGGTGGAAGAAGAAGAAGAAGAAGAGGTGGAGGAAGAGGAAGAAGAAGAGGTGGAGGAAGAGGAAGAAGAAGAGGTGGAGGAAGAGTAAGAGGAAGATGAAATCAATCCTAAAAGCAGCATGTTGAACCAGTTGTAGTCGAGAGAGGGAGGCCTGGCTAACACCTCTATACAGAGCATTACAATAATCAAGGCGTGTTGTAATAAAAGCATGTATAACCCTCTCAAAGTCAGTGAAGGATAAAAAGACCTTAAGCCTGGTAAGAAGCCCATAGAGCCCCATTGTGAACCCGGAAATGTTGAGTACACCAAAGTTTTATTGCAGAAATGTGAAGTATGGGTCCCCAGCATACAGAAAATGACGGATGCTAATTTTCATATGTTGAGCAATTTGCATAATTAGCATAATTAGCATAATTAGCATAATCGTCCAGATTGACAATAGATTTTGAACTTTGCAATCATTTTCTACAATATTAGAGTGGTTTAAGATGTTTTAGAGATTGCTGAATTCAATTCTGGCACTTTTCAGACTTCAAAATAGTGATTCTATAACAAAATTGGATAAATTTAGACACATTTCTTATTAATTTAGGACAAACCTTTAGGTTATTTTCATGGTTAACACAATAATCTTACATGCTCAATATATCCAGCAGCACATCAATAAAAGCTGGAATCAGACAACTTTGGGACTAGCTGTAAAACTTCATCATAAGCATGGTAGTTCAGAACTGGTTCGGAACCTAAATGAGCATGGTCTTGTTGCAACATATGATGAGGTCCTCCGGTTCCGGAAGTCAGCTGCCAAATATGCCTCAGATGATGCAGATAAGTACCTGCGGGTATTAGGACTGGAGAGGTGCGTTGGCCCTATTCACAGTTGGGGTGATAATTTTGATCTTGTATAGTCTTCACACCCAATGGTTGTCGCACAACACATGCCATGGCCACTCAGTTTGTACAAAATCCTGCAGGGATCCTTTTAAGCTATTAAGCCTGGTAAGAAGCCTAAGTTGAAAGAAACTTGTTTTCACAACAGAATTGATCTGCTTCTCCATTGAAAATGATGACATGTACACAAAGTAATAAATTTAAATAAAACAAATTACATGACCATTTTTGTTGCTTTTTGCGATGAATCGCAAACGATGACTGCGACCGACTTGATGACTTTGGTTATGATTTGACATTTACAGTTATAAATAAATAAATAAAATCAGCACACATGAGGGTGAAATGTTGAAAGAACAAGATGTGTAAACACAAGAGGAGAGTATTCAGAGTGTGTGACGACAGCGTGAGTCTCCTGCTAAGACAGCCTGATTTCCTGAGTCTTTAAACGCTGGCTGCTAAAACAACACCAGGAAGGACTCGTTAAGCCTGAGGTTATGCTAATACTCTCTCTCTCTTTCTCTCTCTCTCTCTCTCTGTCTCTCTCTCTCTCTGTCTCTGTCTCTCTCTCTCTGTCTCTCTCTCTCTGTCTCTCTCTCTCTCTCTCTCTCTCTCTCTCTCTGTCTCTCTCTGTCTCTCTCTCTCTCTCTCTGTCTCTCTCTCTCCCTCTCTCTCTCTGTCTCTCTCTCTCCCTCTCTCTCTCTCTCTCTCGCCTCTCTCTCTCTACCTCTCGCTCTGTCTCTCTCTCTCTCTCCTCTGTCTCTCCCTCTCTCTCTCTGTCTCTCTCTCTCTCTCGTCTCTCTCTCTCTCTCTCTCGTCTCTCTCTCTGTCTCTCTCTCTGTCTCTGTCTCGTCTCTCTCTCTCTCTCTGTCTCTCTCTGTCTCTCTCTCTGTCTCTGTCTCTCTCTCTCTCTCTCTCTCTCCATCCTTCCTCTTCCTTGCTTCACCCCCCTGGCTAGTGTTACCCTAACACCTCCTGACGCGGGACAGGGTACCAGCCTGCTGTACAAACTGATGATCTAACACACAGCTGCTCTCTGCGGGAGTGTGAGAACCTCGGCTGCTGTGAAACACTCACTTCTGCTTATGCAACGCAGACCAGAGGTGGGCAGTAACGAGGTACATTTACTTGAGTACGTTTTTGAAAAAAATTGTA
>CM057259.1:23655197-23679368 GCA_029931835.1 Etheostoma nigrum
TCCAGTTTGATTGAATCTTTTTGCAGCTCCGTCATCAGGTCGTTAGTGGCCATGAACCTGGAGAGAAAACAAATTAATAATTAAATAACAATTAAAAAACTATCCAACAGAAACTTAACTAACTTGCTGAAGAGTCAGACCAACATTGTGCCCTGCTAGGCCCTGCTACGTCCCGCTAGGCCCTGCTACGTCCCGCTAGGCCCTGCTAGGCCTTGCTACGTCCCACTACGTCCTGCTACGTCCCGCTAGGCCTGGCTACGTCCCGCTAGGCCTGGCTACGTCCCGCTAGGCCCTGCTAGGCCTTACTACGTCCCGCTAGGCCTTGCTAAGTCCCGCTAGGCCCTGCTACGTCCCGCTACGTCCCGCTAGGTCCTGCTACGTCCCGCTACTTCGTGCTACGTCCTGCTAGGCCCCGCTACTTTGTGCTAGGCCCTGCTACGTCCCGCTAGGCCCTGCTACGTCCCGCTAGGCCCTGCTACGTCCCGCTAGGCCCTGCTACACCCTGCTATGCCCTGCTACGTCCCGCTACATCCTGCTACGTCCCCCTATGCCCTGCTACGTCCCGCTACGTCCCTCTACACCCTGCTACGTCCTGAGCCAGCACAGCGCTGTGAAAACGTCAGTCTACTGTCAGCTGTCTGTTTATCCGTATTTTAATTTAAAAGAAATAGACAATATACCCTACTACGCTCTGTAGTGCCCTGCTACACACTGCTACGTCCTGCAGTGCCCTGCTACACACTGCTACGTCCTACTACGTCCTGCAGTGCCCTGCTACACGCTGCTACGTCCTACTACGTCCTGCAGTGCCCTGCTACATCCTGCAGTGCCTTGCTACACGCTGCTACGTCCTGCAGTGCCCTGCTACGTCCTACTACGTCCTGCAGTGCCCTGCTACACGCTGCTACGTCCTGCAGTGCCCTGCTACGTCCTACTACGTCCTGCAGTGCCCTGCTACACGCTGCTACGTCCTACTACGTCCTGCAGTGCCCTGCTACACGCTGCAACGTCCTACTACGTCCTGCAGTGCCCTGCTACGTCCTACTACGTCCTGCAGTGCCCTGCTACGTCCTACTACGTCCTGCAGTGCCCTGCTACACGCTGCTACGTCCTACTACGTCCTGCAGTGCCCTGCTACACGCTGCTACGTCCTGCTACACGCTGCTACGTCCTGCAGTGTCCTGCTATACGCTGCTACGTCCTGCAGTGTCCTGCTACACGCTGCTACGTCCTGCAGTGCCCTGCTACACGCTGCTACGTCCTGCAGTGTCCTGCTACACGCTGCAACGTCCTACTACGCTCTGCAGTGCCCTGCTACACGCTGCTACGTCCTGCAGTGTCCTGCTACACGCTGCTACGTCCTGCAGTGTCCTGCTACACGCTGCTACGTCCTGCAGTGCCCTGCTACACGCTGCTACGTCCTGCAGTGTCCTGCTACACGCTGCAACGTCCTACTACGCTCTGCAGTGCCCTGCTACACGCTGCTACGTCCTGCAGTGTCCTGCTACACGCTGCAACGTCCTACTACGCTCTGCAGTGCCCTGCTACACGCTGCTACGTCCTGCAGTGTCCTGCTACACGCTGCAACGTCCTACTACGCTCTGCAGTGCCCTGCTACACGCTGCTACGTCCTGCAGTGTCCTGCTACACGCTGCTACGTCCTGCAGTGCCCTGCTACGTCCTACTACGTCCTGCTGCTACTGTACTGAATTGAAACATTTCCTGACAATATCCTTTTTTGTGATTCTTTGTGGAGAAACTCATTACAGATCTGACTTTGGAAGAACAATGCGGCGCAACGTTGAGCCCAAACACAACAATGTAAAGATAGACGTAGAAGAAGTCAAACAGCATGATGAGACTTCATCTGTGACACAAACGTGACAGAAACACACGTCGAAACTCCAGAAAGCTCAGAAAGAAAGAACTCAGAAAGCTTCAGATCAAGAAGCTTGTGAGAGCTCCACTTTTCAACTAAATTGTTTTGAGCAAACAATGAATTTCCTGCATTCTGGCGAATTTTTCTGCAACATTTTGATCCTTGTCTGCATCAATTTATGGTGCAAATGTCTTTAGTTATGTGAAGGAAACCATTATTATTATTATTATTAGATATCTGGGGTTGCAACCCCCCCCCCCCATAACTTACAACTATGTCGTCACACAAGCAGTTTAAAAAAAAAAACACACTTTCAGGATGATCTTTATAAAAATACCCTGATCAAATATTTTGCTCCACATCCGAGTCTTTTAATACAGAGTTATATCTGCCGGGACCGTGTCCAATCCAATATTTGTATTTTCCTTCTGCGGCCTGCACACTTTCAAATAAATAAATAAATAAAAGCAATTTCGATGTTTGACAGCTGAAAATATTCTGTGAAATTCAGCAGAGACACAGCACCAGAAAGTAAAGTGTAATTATCTCTCCTGCAGAGTATCTGTGGTACTAAAGCACTCCGATCAGGACGGAAATGAGTCTTTTCTTCTACAGGGGGTCAGTGGCAGCCATGTTTACAGGAACAACGAGTGTCACAACGCTGTGGCACAATTTCACGGTTATGGTGTAGCGAGGGCGCTGCTGTCAGAAGAGAGGACACTGATTAGTTGTGCTGCCAACTTCGGCTGCGATCGTCCTCAAGAAGCTTAGCAAGAGAGGCGGGTGTGCTCTGAATTTGATCCGTTTTTTTTTAAGGGACTGAAGTGTCTGAGCCGACAGTCTGTTAGCTGCGTTTTAATACTCGTTTAAATATTCACACGAGTTAAAGACACACCGAGGCCCGGCCTGGCAAGATGGTTGGAACGACTACCACCGCAGCAAGGAGGTTATTTCTAATAGCATGTCGGTCATTAAACAACTTGGACTCCACAAGTTGCAGACCGGGATGGAGAATGTGGAGTGGATTTCCGTCTGCTCCGGCCAATACAGAGACACACTGCTCCATCTACTGCTCCTCGGACTTGGAATGTCCCCCCCTTGACCATCTGAGGGCACCACTAACTATTGAGACCTTTAAAAAAGGGACTAAAACATTTCTTTTTAGCAGAACTGCACTACTCCTCTTGCACTACTCCACTTGTACACTTTGCAACTTGTTGTTGTTGTCCTGGAAACACTTCTGAACACACTTCTGCTGCTCCTACATAACCTGTACCACTATGCCACTTGCATACTCAGGTCAAACAGAACTACCTCAGCCATTTATCGGCCTGACTTTTGCATTATATATATTATATTGACTGTCTACTGTATGCACAATTGCACATTTTCAACTCAAATTTTGCTGCTCTTATTTTCCTCATTGTATGTGCCTTCTTATTTTTACTTTTTTTATTGTTTACTTGAATGTTATGTTTGTCTGTGGACCTAACTGGTAAAATATATCTTGTCTCCACTGTGGGACAGAGGGAAACGTAATTTCGATCTCTTTGTATGTCTTGACATGTGAAGAAATTGACAATAAAGCAGACTTTGACAACTTGTGAGTTTTAACCTTGCACAACAATGTTGTTGCACTATTTATATGCATTTTAAAAACTGTTGTTTTTATGATCTTACCTGTAGCACTTTGAGGTTTGTCTTCAATGTAAAGTGCATTACAAATATAATGTATTATTATTATTATTATAATATCAACCAGGGCTGGGAAAATATGTCCCGATACGATTCTTTCACGATTACATGGGCGTGGATCTGATTTCTACTGTGATTCTAGAAGTAATGAGTTGTGAGCATCGGGATTTCTTTTCCATCTTTAACAAAACCAAGAGTTGCATAATACACTTCTAGAAACAATATATCGTGAGACATTTCTAAAAAACTAATTGTTTTCTAAGAAGAATGCACATCACGTCATTATTAACACACACACACACACACACACACACACACACACACACACACACACAGACCAACATAGAGAGCATTACAGTGGTCCAACCTTGAACTGATAAAAGCATGAATGGCCTTTTCCAGGTCGTGCCTGCTCAGAAAGGGCTTAACTTTAGCAGCAGGCGAAGCTGGAAGAAGCTCATTTTAACCACATTACTGATCTGCTGCAATCGTGCAAGATGCCAGAGCTCCCAAAACTCACAGCTGGGCCGTTTTGCATGCCTGGAGTACTGAAAATAATACACTCTGTTTTACTATCGTTCAAATTAAGAAAATTGTCTTAAAGCCACAACTTAATATCAGCTGAGCAGCAAGTAGCAGAAACAACCTTTCAGTGACAAGGGAGGGTCTGCGATCACTTTTTAGCACAACACCTGTCTGCCTGCTGCAGTCTGTTTACATGTTATTACCTGAGTGTCAATGCCGCTACCACCCCCCCCCCCCCCCCACACACACACACACACACACACACACACACACACACACACCATTACAACCTCAACTGTGCTTCTCAAACTAACTTTGCACCGGCTAGCTGAGATGCTACCTTCACATTTAGAGCCACAACACGCAGTGTTAACGATTCAAACACATAGCTAGCTAGCTAGCTAGCTAAGCTAGCTTGCGGCATGACAGAAGTTAGTGAGCTAGCCAGCTAGCAGGCAAGCTAACGTGCTATTTACCTGCAGCTCAGCTGTTAGCTTAGCATGTTGTGCTGCATGCTAACCAGCTACTGATGTGTAGTTTAAACAGCTGTCAAATGAAACACTCACGAGCACCGTTCGCTGTGTGTCTATCTATATATATAGATATAGACATATATATGTATACATATCTATCTGTGTTTATCTGTGAGCTACAGTGATATGTGACGATGATCAGACAGGTGGCATGCTAGCAGTTAGCATGCTAGCATGTAGGCCTGACAGAGTCGCCACTAGCTGTTTTCTAACATGGAAGAAAAGCAGTCTTTGAGCTTCTGCCGTGAGCTGTAAAGTTAGGTTAGGGTTTTGTTTTTAACGTTACCTGAAATCCTTATCGCTGGAAGTCATCTTCTCCAGCAGGTTGGAGATGTGGTACGAGGCGCTCGCCATGTCTGTTAGCTGTTAGCCGTTAGCTGTTAGCTGTTAGCCTCCTGCTAGCGCTAAGAGTGTGTCTCTGACTGTCCGTGTGTGTGTGTGTGTGTGTATGGCGGTCCTGGCTGTCTGTTTCTGGAGGTAAAGTGTGTGTTTGTGGTTCCTTTAGCTACTCTTCAGCTGCTAATGCCGCCTTTCTCTCGGTCTACTGTCGCATCCTGGGGCGCGGAGTTTGGTTTGTTTGAATGGGGCTCCCGTTCTCTCCGCAGAGGGGCGGGGTTAGCAGGATGGATGGATGGACGCTTGCCGGGGGGTCGGAGGTCAGAGTTTGAAACGGGTTTTTCCACCATAGACAGTTAAAGAAATGGACCAGCATCCCTTGCTTTTCTGTTTTAAAATAAAGGGGACCATCATTTACTAAATGAACATTTTGCTGTATAGAAGAAGACTTGAAACTAGCGATTGAGACCATAACGACAATATGAAAATGTTTACTGAGGTAATACATGAGAAGTAGGCTCATTTTCTCATAGACTTTGACATAGACTATAGAAGGAGTCATGTCGTTCGACCTACTGTATAGTGTTGTTTAGATATGAGGACCTTAAAGGCAGAGCTGCCAACTTTTCCCAAAACCTTGGAGTGAGATTTGGGGGGGCCAACCCATATATTTGCCGCGTACAAAGCAATTTCTTTGGTTCTTTCAGCATTATTATCCTTCAGGGTTTAAATTGGGATTTGTTATATGTGGGGGGGTTAGGGGGGCTCTCCCTTGGGGGGTCTGGGGGTATGCCCCCCCAGGAAATGTTTTTGAAAAATAAACCATTAAATGGCACTTTCTGGAGAGTTTTATGCAAAAAAATTGGAGAAATCAAGTCTTACATGATATGTGCAAAACTGTAGGGTTAAGAGCCTTTGCATTGTTGTAGTATCAACAGGTATTAGGGCATTCAGCATTTACATTATTTACATTATTAACTTCTTATGATATAAGAAGTGACCCAGACAATGTGCCAAACATAACTTTGGGTCCCTGGTGTAGGGACCAGGGACCCAAAGTTAAATTAATGTTGAGGGATCAACTAAGACCACTGATATTCTAAAGAATGAGAACCACTGATTTACATACATTCTAATCCTTTAACCTTTGTGCCAAGGCTCAGTAATGGTTGGCCCTCATCCTCTGGGCCCCACTTACTGTATTTACTTTTTTGGGAAAATAAAGACAATTTGTTCATTTTATAAAACATTGAATGAATTATTTACAGTTACATTTAGAGATGCACCGAGGTTAGAGAAGCACAATAAAATCTCTGTTGTCCGAGATTTGGAGAGTTGTAATAGTCAATCATAAATGGCTCAACAGGTAGATCTATAGATCTATAGATAATAGATATCTATAAAGATAAACTCATCTTTCAGAAATTGACCGACCGGGTTGACACTTCAGCGTGAGAAATCGGGGGTGTGGCGTGTGAAACCAATCAAATGCGTGTGTCTCACGGCCAATGCGTGAGAGTTGGCAGCCCTGTAAAGGTGCAGTAGGTAACACTCATAAAACTAACTTTCTGTCATATTTGCTGAAACTGACTCTATGTTCCAGTAGAACTACATGAAGCCGGTCGGCTCGTCTGGCTCCACCTACAGCCATAGACAGTTAAAGAAATGGACCATCAGGTCCCGTTGCTCTGGACGGAGACCAGTGAAGTCTATTAGAAGCTCTTTAGGAAGTGAAGTCTATTAGAAGCTCTTTCCCGGTGATGCTGGGCGTTACTGCGCAGCCTCCAACTGAGCTGGAAGACGTAGATGTGACGTGAGCAACCTGTCTGAAAGCTGTAAGTCTTCTGGTAGCTGTGCAAGAGAAATCTCAATCATTCCCAATCAGCAGAGACGGAGAGGTAGGTATATGTTAGGAGATAACATAGGCACAGGCTAATTACTGCTAACTAACATGCTAGTTAACATTAACATAGACACAGGCTAATTACTGCTAACTAACATGCTAGTTAACATTAACATAGGCACAGGCTAATTACTGCTAACTAACATGCTGGTTAACATAGGCACAGGCTAATTACTGCTAACTAACATGCTAGTTAACATTAACATAGACACAGGCTAATTACTGCTAACTAACATGCTAGTTAACATTAGCATAGGCACAGGCTAATTACTGCTAACTAACATGCTAGTTAACATTAACATAGACACAGGCTAATTACTGCTAACTAACATGCTAGTTAACATTAACATAGGCACAGGCTAATTACTGCTAACTAACATGCTGGTTAACATAGGCACAGGCTAATTACTGCTAACTAACATGCTAGTTAACATTAACATAGACACAGGCTAATTACTGCTAACTAACATGCTAGTTAACATTAACATAGGCACAGGCTAATTACTGCTAACTAACATGCTAGTTAACATTAACATAGGCACAGGCTAATTACTGCTAACTAACATGCTAGTTAACATTAACATAGACACAGGATAATTACTGCTAACTAACATGCTAGTTAACATTAACATAGGCACAGGCTAATTACTGCTAACTAACATGCTAGTTAACATTAACATAGACACAGGCTAATTACTGCTAACTAACATGCTAGTTAACATTAACATAGGCACAGGCTAATTACTGCTAACTAACATGCTAGTTAACATTAACATAGGCACAGGCTAATTACTGCTAACTAACATGCTAGTTAACATTAACATAGGCACAGGCTAATTACTGCTAACTAACATGCTAGTTAACATTAACATAGGCACAGGCTAATTACTGCTAACTAACATGCTAGTTAACATTAACATAGACACAGGATAATTACTGCTAACTAACATGCTAGTTAACATTAACATAGGCACAGGCTAATTACTGCTAACTAACATGCTAGTTAACATTAACATAGACACAGGCTAATTACTGCTAACTAACATGCTAGTTAACATTAACATAGGCACAGGCTAATTACTGCTAACTAACATGCTAGTTAACATTAACATAGGCACAGGCTAATTACTGCTAACTAACATGCTAGTTAACATTAACATAGGCACAGGCTAATTACTGCTAACTAACATGCTAGTTAACATTAGTAATTAAACCTAAACAGCTGATGGAGGTCCAAACTGTCTGCGAGCTTCTCCGGACAATACGGTGATTTGTCGACAATGCGACAGTAATTTGTCATGGTTATGACACAATCGTTAGCCTATTTTTATAAAAACGTCTGCTATGGAGCCATAATGTGAGCTACAAGCTAACAGTGCCTTTTATACATTGTCATGTTTATTTAGAAATAAACAACGGACAAACAGAGTCTTTAAATACTTCAGATGTAAAGTTAGTTGCTGTCAAAGTGGCGTCAAAATGAATGGGAGTCAATGGGATGCTAACTCGGGGCACTCCTCCAAGGAGCAGCTCCCTCACTCTGACATCACTCTGACATAACTCTGACATCATTCTGACATCACTCTGACATCTCTCCATTAGTGTGTTTGTAATTTAGGCCTGTGTGTAACTGTACTAAAATCCCCTCGCAGGATAAATAAAGACATTCTTCTTCTTCTTCTTCTAAAATTAAACTAAAACTATTTTACACCTAAATATATAAAAACTAAAACTTTCTGAAAAGCTGAAACTCACAGTCTGAATACTTGGGGGGGGGGGCAGTAGCTCTGTCCGAGACCACGTACGGAGCGTGGACTGGGAGTGTAACAAGGAGACAACTGGACAATTTGACCCAAGGACAACATGAGGGCAACATGAGGACAACATGAGGGCAACATGAGGGCAACATGAGGACAACATGAGGGACAACATGAGGACATGAGGACAACATAAGGACAACATGAGGGCAACATGAGGGACAACATGAGGACAACATGAGGACAACATGAGGGCAACATGAGGACAACATGAGGGACAACATGAGGACATGAGGACAACATGAGGACAACATGAGGGCAACATGAGGACAACATGAGGACAACATGAGGGACAACATGAGGACATGAGGACAACATGAGGGCAACATGAGGACAACACGAGGACAACATAAAGACAACATGAGGACAACGGGTCAATTTGACCCGAGGACAACATGAGGGATAAAGTATACTTTCAAATAAAAATTCACCATCTTTATCACAATCATTCGCAGCTTCTTCGTCTTCCTCTTCATGATCATCATCATTAATTTCATCCTCCTGCCGTCATGGGCTCATCAGCGTATAATTGGATGGAACAGATCTTTATTCATCGCACCTTCATCTTATATTTATTTATTTATTTATTATCGTCTTCATGTTCATCACAATCATAATCGTGAGCGTTTCCTGCGAGACTTCTGAGGAGGGCTGTGAGTGTATTTTAGCGATGCAGCTGGAGCCTCATTTCATAGATTACTGTCAAACGCTGTCAATGCATGAACACACGCGCGCACACGCACATGCACACACACACACACACACACACACACACGCTTGCACGCAAAGAAATCACAGCATGCATATGTCAGTGGCTGCATTATGTGTCAACAGAGAGCGAGAGCGCCTGGGGGTTTGTAAACATCCCACTCAACTGATCTGTGACTCATCCCACACACACACACACACTCTCTCCACACACACACACACACACACACACACACACACACACACACACACACACACTGAATGCATTCAACCAGCACAAATAAACAAGTACAAAATCCTGAATATCCTGAATGTTTCTCTTTCATGTATGAAATAACTGTGTGTTTAAGTGTGTGTGTGTGTGTGTGTGTGTGTGTGTGTGTGAGTCTCTGTGTGTCCCTGTGCGTGTGTGCGTGGGTGTGTCTCTGTGTCTGTGTGTATGTATGTATGTGTGTGTCTCTCTCTCTGTATTTGTGTATGTGTGTGTGTGTTTCTCTGTGTGTGTGTGTGTGTGTCTCTCTTTCTCTCTCTCTCTCTGTATCTGTGTGTGTGTGTGTGTCTCTGTGTGTGTGTGTGTCTCTCTCTCTCTCTGTATCTGTGTGTGTGTGTGTCTCTGTGTGTCTCTGTGTGTCTGTGTGTGTGTGTGTGTGTGTGTCTCTCTCTCTCTCTCTGTATCTGTGTGTGTGTTTCTGTGTGTGTGTGTGTGTCTCTTTCTCTGTATCTGTGTGTGTGTTTGTGTGTGTGTCTCTCTGTATCTGTGTGTGTGTGTGTGTGTGTGTGTGTGTCTCTCTCTCTGTATCTGTGTGTGTGTGTGTCTCTGTATGTGTGTGTTTGTGCGTGGGTGAGTGATTCATTAATAAGAGGATAATGTGCTACATACATAGCTCTACACACACACAGAGCTCCATAAACAGTTATGTTTGATTCCGTCTCTCACTTGATTTTCTCCAGTAAACAGGAAGTCGTTCTCACTGAGTTTTTTATTTTTATTTTTATAGACACACCTGCTGCAGGTGATCCATATCAAGAGGAGATGATCAAATCGAACAAACCAAATTGACCAAAGTGCTTTTAGAAAGAGATGCAGACAGCGACAGGCTGTGCATGCTGACTGGCTAGTAGTCCTTACCTAGGTACTGTCAGGGCCCTCATACTCTGCTCCTGACTGGCTAGTAGTCCTTACCTAGGTACTGTCAGGACCCTCATACTCTGCTTCTGACTGGCTAGTAGTCCTTACCTAGGTACTATCAGGGCCCTCATACTCTGCTTCTGACTGGCTAGTAGTCCTTACCTAGGTACTGTCAGGGCCCTCATACTCTGCTTCTGACTGGCTAGTAGTCCTTAACTAGGTACTGTCAGGGCCCTCATACTCTGCTTCTGACTGGCTAGTAGTCCTTACTGCACATGTGCGACTCCCACCAAAGATGGAACAGAAGTGAGATGTCTCACTCTGGAGATAAAACAGAGAGCTCAACACACAGGGTGAAAAGAGGAGCTGCAGCAATGTGCAGTACAACAAAAATATGGTGTTTTTGAAAATTAAACCATGTAAACCTATTCTGGTACAACCTCAAAAATACAACTATGAACCTGAAAATGAGCAGAATATGAGGTCTTTAAATGTTTTTTTGTTTATTTCTTTCAATTAAAAAAAAATAAAAAATTCAACATCAAAGCAGAGGACCACAAATGTAAAATAGCCTCTTGGCTAATTCCGGCATTTTTAACGCATATAAAAGCATGCATTTTTTAATAATCTCTCCATTCCCGTCATAGATTAACTGAATTGAGCTGAAAGCTATACAACATAGCTCTGACCCTAACCCCGCTGGAACATTGCGAAGAGGAGAGCAAATCCCAGCAGCTGCATTCAAACATCTGGAAGAAGGACTGAAGAAGAAGAGCAGAGGCTGTCGGAGCAGCACATGGGAGCGTTGTCTATATCCACGACGCTCCAGGTCCAGGATTTCTACCTGATGTCCCTCATTTCGGCCGGATGTCCGTCCCCGTCATCTGTCTCTGTGTTGGCGCCTTAACCTGCGGCTGATTTCTGAGGACTCTGGTTACCTGGTCCTCAGGTCTCTGCAGGGTAAATCCAGACAGCTAGCTAGACTATCTGTCCAATCTGAGGACTCTGGTTACCTGGTCCTCAGGTCTCTGCAGGGTAAATCCAGACAGCTAGCTAGACTATCTGTCCAATCTGAGTTTCTGTTGACAACTAAAACTACTTCTGAACATACTACATGTTCAAACTGAACTACATGTTCCACCAAAACAACTTCCTCCACGAGGCTATTTAGCAGCGGCACCGTGGCTTCGTCCGGCACTTAGCCCCGCCCACGACGATTGTGATTGGTTTAATAAAAATTGCCGATAAAGCAGAGCACATTTTTTCTCCCAACCCAGAAAAATGCTGATTACCCAGACCTTCTTTTGCAACACTGTGGAGGAGGGTCTGGCACAGCAAGACTATCAAGATTGATAGAACTTTATTCATTTATATATATTTTTGGGCTTTTCCACCTTTAATTTTTGGGTGTTAAATTAGGTGAGAAAAGGAGAAGACATGCAGGAAATCTTCACAGATTGAACCCTTGACCTCCGCGTCAAGGCATACACCTCTCAGTACATGTGCGCCTGCTCTACCGCTGGGCCAACCTGGCCACGAGATTGTAACTCAAAAGTGTCAAAAGTAAAGTACTCGTAATGCCGAATGCACCATTTCAGAATAATATATGTCATAATTGTATTATGATTATTGGTGCATTCATGTGTTCATCCCTTACAATGATTAGCTGCTGTGAATATGGTGTAAAGGCGGCAGGGATCCATCCATCTTCAGTCTCCGACTGTCTTGCGTTTGTCTCTGTCTCCATATTGAGGTCAGCCTTTGCTTTTTGTCTCGTAGCCTGCAGAGACTCATGCTTCCGCTCCACTGCTTCCTTTTCCTCCTCTCGCCTCTCCGCCGCTCCACGGGGATGAAAGATGGCTGTCAGTTAATCACCGCTGCTGTCTGTCAGACGCTAAATCTGGTGTTTGAGGTTCAGCGATGTGGAGCCAGTTTGTTGTTTATCTTCTGTCAAACCATCAAATTAGTCCACTGTGACACAGGAACACAATCCATCCAATGTGTTGTCTGTCCAGCTCTACACTGTGTTTACTTATTTACATCCTAGAGGACAAATTCTTATTGGCTATGTTATACATAACCCGGACTGTGGTCATAACATCTTACATCTTACATCTTACATCTTATTCCCTGTTACATAGTGGTCTTATTCTTATTCAGTCAGTCCGTTTATAGGTTATTAAGTTTATATTTCATAGTCATAGTTAATATTTAATCATGATCTACTGCACTGTTCAATCCCTGCACTGTTCACTTTTTCACCATTACACACACATATATATGTATATATATATATATATATATATATATATATATATATATGTGTGTATATGTGTGTATATGTGTGTATATGTGTGTATTTTGTGTGACATTCGTGTGTATATGTGTGATATATGTGTGTATATGTGTGTATTTTATGTGATATATGTGTGTATATGTGATATATGTGTGTATATGTGTGATATATGTGTGTATATATGTGTGTATATGTGTGATATATGTGTGTATATGTGTGTATATGTGTGATATATGTGTGTATATGTGTGTATATGTGTGATATATGTGTATATATGTGTGTATTTTGTGTGACATATGTGTGTATATGTGTGATATATGTGTGATATATGTGTGTATTTATGTGATATATGTGTGTATTTATGTGATATATGTGTGTATATGTGTTTGTTGTGTTATGGTTTTCTTGCTACTGGATGCCTAAAATTTCCTTTGGGATAAATAAAGTATCTATCTATCTATCCATCTAGAAAAATAAGACATCTGCATACTGACATGCAGAGCTGAAATATTGTACATGCACTCAAGTACCATTTGTACAATTTAGAGGTACTTCTACTTTGGTATGACCATTTTATGCTACGTTTTACTGCTACACTACAATTTAGAGGTAAAAATTGTACATTTTACTCCACTACATTAGTTACTTTGCAGATTTAGATCACATAGTTTTTTTTGCCATGTAGGTTTTCACATAAGAGGAATTTGTCTCTGTGATTTGGTGTATAGCAATAAAATCAATGCAAAAGTCCAGAGATATTATATGAAATTAAATAATTTACAAAAGATAATAAAAAAATAGGAAAATATTTCGGTGTTTAAAGCTATAGTTAAAGCGTAGTTTCTGTCACTCCGTGTGGAATTATAAGTAATGACAACAACACTGTCAGCGCATCCACATGATACAAGCCTTCTGTGATCAAGCCCCCCCCTCCCCTCCCCCACGCAGTTGCTAGTAGCCAAGGAGGACACGGAGGATTAAAAAAACATGATGGACTCTTCTACCGAAAGTAGGAGCAAAAAAGGTCAAAAGTCACAGCAGCGTGACAGAGAATAAGTGTTCCTCTTCGTCTACTGTGATACTTAAAGAGGGTTAGGGGGCTTTGATCTCTTTGATCTATCTTTGATCTCTACTTTAATTGAAAAATTAAAGGCTGGAATTTGGCAGAATTCCCCTTTAATACACAGCTGGGAGAAGGTAGGGGGGAATTCCTGAGAGGCGAGTCAGGACAAGAGCCAGACTTGTGTTTGTGTGTGTGGCGTGTTTGAATGTGTGTGTGTATGTGTGTGTCTGTGTTCATGTGTGTCTGTATGTGTTTGTGTGTGTCTGTGTGCATGCGTGTGTCCATATGTGACGTGTGTATCTGTGTGTAATGCGTGTGTGTGTCTGTATGTATTTGTATGTGTCTGTGTGCGTGTGTGTCTGTGTGCGTGCGTGTCTATGTGTGACATGTGTGTATCTGTGTGTAATGTGTTTGTGTGTGTCTGTGTGTGTCTGTGTGTGATGTGTGTTCATGTGTGTCTGTATGTGTTTGTGTGTGTCTGTGTGCGTGCGTGTGTCTCTGTGTGACATGTGTGTATCTGTGTGTAATGTGTTTGTGTGTGTCTGTGTGTGTATGTGTTTGTGTGTGTCTGTGTGTGTCTGTGTGTGATGTGTGTTCATGTGTGTCTGTATGTGTTTGTGTGTGTCTATATGCGTGTGTGTGTCTATGTGTGACATGTGTGTATCTGTGCGTAATGTGTGTGTGTGTGTGTGTCTGTATGTGTTTGTGTGTCTCTGTGTGCGTGTGTCTGTGTGCGTGCGTGTGTCCATGTGTGACATGTGTGTATCTGTGTGTAATGTGTGTGTGTGTGTGTGTGTCTGTGTGAGATGTGGGCGTGTGTCTGTGTGTGGTGTGTGTGTGATGTGTGTGTGTGAGACGTATGTCTGTGTGTCTGTGTGTGTCTATGTGTGACAAGTGTGTATATGTGTGTATTGTGTGTGTGTGTGTGTGTGTGTGAGACGTGTGTGTGTGTGTGTGTCTGTGTGTTTGTGTAGATAAATAGACTTTTATTGATCCCAAAGATGGGAAATTACAGTGTGTGTGTGTGTGTGTGTGTGTGTGTGTGGTTTACAGGTTAATATATCTGAAAGATCATTACACATTAGCAAGGTAGCGATGGAGTTTTTCACACCATCGTCCTGGCTGAAATATGTCTTTAAAATATATTTTGTATTAATGTATTTATCTTTGTTATCATGCAAAGTAGCCTATACGTTTCAAGTTTAATTCACCATTTCCACATATAAGATAAGATAAGATAAAACATCCCATAATAGGGAAATTCCTTTGTTACAGCAGCAGTTTTCTACATTAAAAAAACAACAAACTGTCAGAAGCCAGACAGGACGAGGACCACAAGTGCGTCACGTTCTAAACTTTATTAAAGATAAAGGGCACAAGGTATTTCAGGAGTACAGGAGTCTCAACAGTCTGTGGGTGTGGGTTTCCCCAGTAGCCGACAATTACGGCAGGAACAGGATACTCCAGGATAGTCCGAGGTGGAAGAAACACAGAAGCCGATGAACAGGTCCAGGAACATAGGCAGGGAGTCAGAGAAGTATTCCACAGCAGGCAGGAAAACTAGTGCTGGTAGCAGACGATCCGACAAGTGTAGACTGGAAAGCAGGGTGTTAAGTACTGAGCATGATGAGTGGTGATTCCGTGCAGCTGGCAGGTAACGAGGATGTGGCAGAGCAGAGCAGGAACAGGTGAAGGTAATCAGCCTTCAATCAGCATGCGATACCAGGTGGAGAGAGAGCTCATGACAGAACCCCCCCCCCAAGGGACGGCCCCAGAAGTCCCCAAGCGAAACACCAAACCGGGCGGGCGGAGGGGAGCCGGAGGAGGGCCAGAAGACCTCCGACCGAACACTCTCATCCCCAGAGGAAACAGGAGGATCGGGAACAGAAGACGGGCCAGGCACCAAAGTAAGGTCAGGATCAGGCACAGGACAGGAAGCCGGGGGGACACTGAGACAGGGAGGCAAAAACAGGAAGACAACCCCAACAAAAACCACAAACCACAACATGTGCAGATATTCATGCATAATGCAAACAGAGGGACTGAGGAGGAGGGAGCGGGAGAGGGACTGAGGAGGAGACCAAGGAAGAGGAGATGAAGGAGAGGGCGAAAGAGGGACAAGACGGAGACTAGAGGACGCAGGAGAGGAGAAAGGATGGGACAGAAGACCAAACAAAGAGAAGGCACCAATGGCGGGCCCAAGGAAGGCCAGAACAAGGGCTGGAGACCAGTAGCGAGTGAGGGACCAGAGGAGAGAAAACCACAGAGAGCAAGACAGACAGAGGGGGAGAAGGAGACAGAGCGGTAAAGACACAGAGACCCACATAGAAGGAGGGACACAGAGGACAAGACCGACTGACAGACATAGGGAACCAAAGGAACAAAGGGGAGAGGACATAAGAGTCGGACCGACAGGGAAAAAGACACATACCCAGACAGGCAGAAGAGAGGGAGAGACACAACGAACATGACAGACCTACAAACCCAGATGATGAAGGGGACAGAGGGAAACAGACACAGAGAGCAGGACTAACAGGGAGAGAGAGGAACACAGAGAGCAAAAAGAAACAGAGCGATGGAGACAGGCAAGGACAGAAACCAGCAGGGGATCGGAGGAGCAGGACAGAGAAAGGGAGCAGAGACGCGACCAAGGGCAGGAACAGCGAGGCACAGAGGGAGCGAACCGGAGCGCGGAGAGTGGAAAAGAGACCCAGAGGTTGGGATGAAGCAGAAAAAACAGAGGCGCACACACAAACAAACTGGAAAAGGGGCAAAAGGCCCAAAGAGCAAGACAGACACAGGGAAAGGAAGAGGCAGGACGTGGGAAACCCAGACAGACACAGAAGAGGGTGGGACACCCACACAAACAAACCGGAAAAAAGGAAGCGAAAGGGACAAAGCGAGGCGAACACACAGAAAGACCGGACGAACAGAGAAGGAGGCAAAGAGGCACGGACACCAGAACCGAAAGAGGGCAAGACAGAGAGTAGAGAAGAGACTAAGAGCAGGGACAGAGAGGGAGACAAAGACGCCAAGAGCAAGAGGCACATAGAGAGACAGCAGTAGAACTAGCCAAGAGACAGAGCAACAAGACAAGGGACAGAACGAGAGGCAACTAGACCAAGGAGAGGGACAGGGCAAGGAGACCAAACAAGGGGAACACTGACACGGAGACACAAGAGAGAGACAAACACAAACCAACAGAAAAGGGGAGATATCACAAACACAGGGACCGAGGAAGGGCAGAGGGAAGGGAGCTAGGAGGCGCGAGAGGATGCACAAGGGTGCCCACTAGAGGGCGCACAAGGGACGCACGAAAGAGCCCGCTGAGGAGCACACGGAAGAGCCCGCGGAGGAGCTCACGGAAGAGCCCGCAAAGGGGCTCACGGAAGAGCCCGCGGAGGGGCTCACGGAAGAGCCCGCGGAGGGGCTCACGGAAGAGCCCGCGGAGGGGCTCACGGAAGAGCCCGCGGAGAGGCTCACAGAAGCACCCGTTAAGGGGCGCACGGAAGACCCACGGGGAGACGGGACAGGCAGAGGCGACGCAGATCGGGACACGGACAGGACGGACGGCGTGGAGACAGACGGGGCCGGTTCAGGGACAACTTTGGGTGGGACGGACGGGGACGGTGTGACTACAGACAGATCAGGTTTGGTGGCACATTTGAAAGGGGCAGACGCAGGAAAAGGGAGGAAAACGGGGACAGGAACAGTGACAGGGACAGAGACGGTGACCGGGACAGGGACGAACACTGGTACAGACACAAACACAGGGACTGAGACAAGCACAGGGACAGACAAGGGCACAGGGACAAGCACAGGGACAGGGACACGAACAGGCACAGAGACAGGGACAGGAACAGACACAGTGACGGGGACAAGCACAGAGACAGGGACGGACACAAGGCCAGGGAAACCAGGACTATGTGGACCTGAAACATGGGGGGCCGGGATTCCTGGGGACCCCTGGAACCGGGACCAGGGGAAACCCCGGGAGCCAATGCCCAGAGAGGGCAGAGGCCCAGACGACGGCTGGGGGTCGGGGGCACCGACCGTCGACCGAGGGCCACAAACGTTGGCCGTCGGCCGAGGGCCGCGACCACCGAGCCTCAGCCGGGGGTCAGGGGTGTTGGGTCTATGGTCATGGTCAGGTGGTCTGGTCGGCTGGTCAGGGCTGGAAGGTTGGGTAGGCCGGTCTGGGTCAAGAAGGCCAGTGGGCCGGTCAGAGTTGGAGAGGCCAGTTGGCCGGTCAGGGTCTAGGGGGCCAGTCGGCTGGTCAGGGGGGCCGGTCGGCCGGTCTGGGTCAGGGGGGCCGGTCGGCCGGTCTGGGTCAGGGGGGCCGGTCGGCCGGTCTGGGTCAGGGACTGTTCCCAGGGAGGACTGTTCAGTGGACACTCCCTGGGAACTTGTCTTAGCGGTCGCCGGCTGGGGGTCCGAGGCAGATTCCAGTGAGGACTGTCCAGTGCCCACTCTCTGGGCGTCCGCCTCTACAGGCGCCGGCTGGGGATCCACATCATTGGCGGGAGCCGGCGGCTGGGGGTCCGCCTCGTCGGCGGGAGCCGGCGGCTGGGGGTCCGCCTCGTCGGCGGGAGCCGGCGGCTGGGGGTCCGCCGCGTCGGCGGCAGCAGTCGGCGGCTGGGGGTCCGCCGCGTCGGCGGCAGCAGTCGGCGGCTGGGGGTCCGCCGCGTCGGCGGCAGCAGTCGGCGGCTGGGGGTCCGCCGCGTCGGCGGCAGCAGTCGGCGGCTGGGGGTCCGCCGCGTCGGCGGCAGCAGTCGGCGGCTGGGGGTCCGCCGCGTCGGCGGCAGCAGTCGGCGGCTGGGGGTCCGCAGCCTCGTCGGCGGCAGCAGTCGGCGGCTGGGGGTCCGCAGCCTCGTCGGCGGCAGCAGTCGGCGGCTGGGGGTCCGCCTCGTCGGCGGCAGCAGTCGGCGGCTGGGGGTCCGCCTCGTCGGCGGCAGCAGTCGGCGGCTGGGGGTCCGCCTCGTCGGCGGCAGCAGTCGGCGGCTGGGGGTCCGCCTCGTCGGCGGCAGCAGTAGGCGGCTGGGGGTCCGCCTCGACGGCGGGTGCTGGCGGCTGGGGGTCCGCCTCATCGGCGGCAGCAGTCGGCGGCTCGGGGTCCGCCTTGTCGGCGGGTGCCGGCGGCTGGGGGTCCGCCTCGACGGCGGGTGCCGGCGGCTGGGGGTCCGCCTCGACGGCGGGTGCCGGCGGCTGGGGGTCCGCCGCAACGGCGGCAAACCACGGCTGGGGGGCCGCGGCGGCGGCAGGCCGCGGTGTGGAGTCCGCAACACCGGGGGCAGGCTCCGGGGGGCTTGTCCGCACAGGTTCTCGAATGGAGGGCCGAGAACGGCGAAGGGGGCCCTTGCGTCCTCCCCCACGGCTGCGGCCACCCCGGTTTCCCGAAAGACAGCCAGGCGGGAACCGTCGAAGGACCGTCCTTCCGTCTCCTCCTGGCGTTGGAGCCAGCCATGGAACTGCTGGAACAGAGATCTGTATTGCCTAGGCTCCTCTCCGAGGGGGTCCGTGGCGTGGCCGGGGGAGGCAGGTGGCTGGGCCAGGAATGCCGCTCCGACCGCAATGGTGTTGGTGGTTCTGGGCGTGGGCGGGCAGGAGGGTGAGTCACAGGGTGCCATGAATAGAAAAGTCTCTAGTCTTTCCCTGATGTCCGTCAGACGAGGAACAAAGTGACTCACCCACGGTCTCTCCTTAAACCACCCTTGCTGAAGGGCGAGTCTCTCCAGAATGAGAGACCGCTCGATGGGACTGGAGCCGACCAGTGCGGTAACCGTCTGGTCGAACTCCGACACCTTAGCCTCGAACACGAGCCTCTCTGCTGGGTCCATGATGTTCAGATCGTTCTGTTACGGGGCGGTGCAGTGAGGACCCAAACGCAGAGAGGAGGAGGCAGGCAGGCAGGAGCAGGTTCACAAGAGTTTATTAACAGAAACACAGGGCAAACACAGAGGAAAAACGGTCCAGAATCCCAGGGAAAAACAGGCAAAAATCCTAAGGGGTCCAAAATAACGGAAAGCAAGGGCCTGGGGAACAGGAGCGGGGACAGACAGGATCTAGGGCAGGGGAGACTCACCAGGAGATAGGACGCGAGAACAGGAACATGCAGGAGGACGGGGTACAAACAGGCTGACAGCTAGAAATGCTAGCGCTGTTGATAGCCGGCTTGAAGTAGAGAGGCCATGTCAGCAGAGATACGGTTTACCTCACTCTCCATCACTCCCTTCCGTTGCATGGCGGTGGGTGGTTCAAGTTCGTTGATTCCCATGCTGTTTTGACCGTGCGCTGGGTCCATATTGTTGGTCGGATCGTACTGTCAGAAGCCAGACAGGACGAGGACCACAAGTGCGTCACGTTCTAAACTTTATTAAAGATAAAGGGCACAAGGTATTTCAGGAGTACAGGAGTCTCAACAGTCTGTGGGTGTGGGTTTCCCCAGTAGCCGACAATTACGGCAGGAACAGGATACTCCAGGATAGTCCGAGGTGGAAGAAACACAGAAGCCGATGAACAGGTCCAGGAACATAGGCAGGGAGTCAGAGAAGTATTCCACAGCAGGCAGGAAAACTAGTGCTGGTAGCAGACGATCCGACAAGTGTAGACTGGAAAGCAGGGTGTTAAGTACTGAGCATGATGAGTGGTGATTCCGTGCAGCTGGCAGGTAACGAGGATGTGGCAGAGCAGAGCAGGAACAGGTGAAGGTAATCAGCCTTCAATCAGCATGCGATACCAGGTGGAGAGAGAGCTCATGACACAAACCAACAGACAAACAAACAAACAAACAAACAAACAAACAAACAAACAACAAACAGGCAAAACAACAGAAAATGTGCAACAGTTATAAATTCCCCTTGTGGGACTAATAAAGGATACATTAATCTACATTAACATTATAATATATACTGTATACAGTATATGGCATATATTATATATACAATAATATACATTAATTTAAGTATTGTATATGTGTAATGCAAGTATTTGGATTTCAGGGTGCTAACACAAATATACACACATACACAACAGATACAAAAATATGCAAGTCAGACAGTTATACATTATCTCCCAATGTTTAGGGTTTTGTTATTTTTTCTTCGGGGCAATTAGACACGTATTGTGGGATTCTGGAAAACTTCAGAATTGCATTTAGTGCCTATACTTCTGGGGTTTTAAAAGGTCGAGGGTGTGGAGAAGTTATTTCTTTTCCCTGGAAAATCTGGTGATTAGCCTGTGACCAACTGTGGCTAGCTGCAGCGTGCTAGCAGCAACGTGCTAGCTGTGTGCTAGCTTCAGCGTGCTAGCTGCAGCATGCTAGCTGCAGCGTGCTAGCTGCAGCATGCTAGCTGTGTGCTAGCTGCAGCGTGGTAGCTGCAACTGTGGCTAGCTGCGTGCTAGCTTCAGCGTTCTAGCTTCAGCGTGCTAGCTGCAGCGTTCTAGCTGCAGTATGCTAGCTGCGGCATGCTAGCTGTGTGCTAACTGCAGCATTCTAGCTGCAGCATGCTAGCTGTAGCATGCTAGCTGTGTGCTAGCTGCAGCGTGCTAGCTGCAGCGTGCTAGCCGCAGCATGCTAGCTGCGGCGTGCTAGCTGTGTGCTAACTGCAGCATTCTAGCTGCAGCATGCTAGCTGCGGCGTGCTAGCTGTGTGCTAACTGCAGCATTCTAGCTGCTGCATGCTAGCTGCCGCGTGCTAGCTGTGTGCTAACTGCAGCATTCTAGCTGCAGCGTGCTAGCTGCAGCGTGCTAGCTCACAGAAGGGGTACAACTCTAATCATATTCCTGTATTGGATTTATCTGTCTCATGGGCATTGTTTCAACACTTTTAAGTGGTGCATCCATAAATCTTTATCTTTTATTGGCTGCTATGAAGCTGTTTTAGCTGGGGCAGTTTCATTGATCTTGCTACATCCGAGTGATTTTTTAATTTAAATTTTTATTCTTAGGTATGTGTAATATAGGCCTATGTGTGTATATGCATAAATGTGTTGGTTGTGTTATGTTGTCATGCTACTGGATGCCTAAAATTTCCTTCGGAATGAATAAAGTATCTATCTATCAATCTATCTACCTGTCTATCTATCTATCTACCTACCAGACTCTCTCTCTCTCTCTCTCTCTGCTATGAATGAATAAAGGCGGGATGCGCGTGCGGGATGCGCGTGCTCAGAGCTTGCAAATCACTTAAATGGCTGCAAAAATTAAAGCAATTTTAAAGAAATTATAGGGGTAAATGTATTATTTTGTCATGCAACGAAGCAGCAGATTCGGATTCTAGGTACCCCGTTTGCCTCGCGAGCTCCTTCACGGTCATCACGTCACCCCCCCCCTACCCCCCCCCCCCCTCTCTCTCTCTCTCTGCCCACTACTAGCTCTCACACTCCTCCAGAGACCACTACGAGGCTCCAGGGGTAGAGTTACAGAAGGGGGAGGGGGTAGAGAGACATAGACAAAGAGAAGAAAAGGAGAGAGAGAGAGAGATTGGGGGGGTTGGTTGCGGGGGTTGTGGGGGGGCGAGAGAGATCGCGTGCATGTGAGGGTGAAAAAGAGAGAGCGAGTGGTGGAGTGAGGCAGGGGGAGGTGGATCCCTCCCTATGTAGTGTAGCAGCCGTAAGCTAAAGCTAACTAGCCATGTTGCTGTCGCTGCTCCTCCCGCTGCTGGTGCTGTGTGTCTGCTAGCGGGCCGCCCTGGACTCCCTATCCGCCCTGAGGTGCATCATGCCCGGCTGGAAGAAAAACATCCCGGCCTGTCTCCAACCGGACCAGGAGGGAGGTAAGACCAGATACCGATACGCTCAGGCTCCTATCGGCCGGCGACCGTGTCCCGGTTTGTGTGTGTGTGTGTGTGTGTGTGTTTGGTACATACCTGTGTGTGTGTGTGTGTGTGTGTGTGTGTGTGTGTGTGTGCGCGTGAACTTAATTATGTGGAATCTCTGTGTGCAGCGTGGTTCGGCGCCGCCGGTAACGTTAGAGCTCGTGCAGACGGTGACTGCCTTGAAATTAGTGAAAGTTGGTAACTGATAGCCTACCGTGTGTGTGCGCGTGTGTGTGCGCGCGCGTGTGTGCGCGTGTGTGTGTGTTTATCTGACGCAACGGGTGAGGTTACAGTGACGTTAGGTGATTTCACGTTTAAGGCTACTTTAACCTGAAACACACTGCCCTTCAGTGTGCGTGTGCGTGTGTGTGTGTGTGTGTGTGTGTGTGTGCGCGCGTGCGTGTGTGCGTGCGTGCGTGTGTGTGTCTGTGTGTGTGTGTGGTAGCTGACTCAGTTCGACCACCTTCAAGGGGCTGCGGACGGTGTTTACTGGTGTTACAGTAAAATGTGGGTGTTACGGTAAAATGTGGGTGTTACGGTAAAATGTGTGACCCTCCAGTTTCGGGGACGCTGGAGAGTCAGCTGTCGGTAGTAATGAATGAACACTGATGGTTTGATTAAATATTGACAGGTGAGAGGTTAATGGTCTACAGGCAGACCTGGTTTCTTTCTGCTCTCACAACCATTAAAATTCACGACTTTAACTTTTTTTCTTCCTGGCAGCACATAGCAGCACCTGTTACCGTTTTTTTCATAACACCCCTCCATTGAAATAACACTACGATGTGGTGTAATGTAATGTGTTAATGAGTGTAGTTATATTATATATATTTTCTACTGTAGTACTTTTGTGTTTTGGTGAACTGGTGAAGAAATCAATCAGTATTGTTCTGTACTTTAGTACAATTTTTTTTTAGTTGTACTTGTACTCAGTCAATGTATTATTTGTCCCATGAAATTAAATAATATACTTAGAGTTGCAAAATGCAAAGATGAATTTATTAGTTGTCAACTATTTAGTTAATCGCCAACTATTTTGATAATCCATTAATTGGTATTAGGAGGAAAAAAAGTCAAAAGGGTGTGTCTGGATACTTTTTGTACACTTACATGAAGTATATTGTGTACACTATGTAATCACTTGTGTAGTGCTTAATACTGTGCATACACACTTGGAAAATATACTATCCATGCTGTTTTGAGTGCGATCGGGTTTCTGAATGTCCTCTGATTCGGTTTCTGAATGTCCTCTGATCCGGTTTCTGAATGTCCTCTGATCCGGTTTCTGAATGTCCTCTGATCCGGTTTCTGAATGTGCCCTGATCCGGTTTCTGAATCTCCTTTGATCCGGTTTCTGAATGTCCTTTGACCTGGTTTCTGAATGTCCTCTGATCTGGTTTCTGAATGTCCTCTGATCCGGTTTCTGAATGTCTGAGTGTCCTATGATTCGGTTTCTGAATCTCCTCTGATCT
>CM057259.1:23679868-23699868 GCA_029931835.1 Etheostoma nigrum
ATGACATCAAAACCATAAACACAAAAACAGTAATAGGATTTCCTGTTAATAAAGAGACATTTTAACATATTTAGACATGCTGAAATATAATGGACTGCAAAATAGATTTACTATATTTATATATTATACATATTTATATTTAAAAACTCTGTCTCTCACTCTTTGTCTGTCTGTCTCTGTCCTCTCTCTGTCTCTCTCTGTCTGTCTCTCTCTTTCTTTGTCTCTCTTTCTCTCTGTCTGTATCTCTCTCTCTGGCCTCTCTCTGTCCTCTCTCTCTCTCTCTCTGTCCTCTCTCTGTCTGTCTCTCTCTCTCTCTGTCTCTCTCACTGTCCTCTCTCTCTGTCTCTCTCTCTCTCTCTGTCTGTCTGTCTCTCTCTCTCTCTGTCTCTCTCACTGTCCTCTCTCTCTGTCTCTCTCTCTCTCTCTGTCCTCTCTCTGTCTGTCTCTCTCTTTCTTTGTCTCTCTTTCTCTCTCTCTGTCTCTCTCTCTCTCTCTGTCTGTCTGTCTCTCTCTCTCTCTGTCTCTCTCACTGTCCTCTCTCTCTGTCTCTCTCTCTCTCTCTGTCCTCTCTCTGTCTGTCTCTCTCTTTCTTTGTCTCTCTTTCTCTCTCTCTCTCTCTCTCTCTCTGTCCTCTCTCTGTCTGTCTCTCTCTCTCTCTGTCTCTCTCACTGTCCTCTCTCTCTGTCTCTCTCTCTCTCTCTGTCTGTCTGTCTCTCTCTCTCTCTGTCTCTCTCACTGTCCTCTCTCTCTGTCTCTCTCTCTCTCTCTGTCCTCTCTCTGTCTGTCTCTCTCTTTCTTTGTCTCTCTTTCTCTCTCTCTGTCTCTCACTCACTGTCCTCTCTCTCTCTGTCTGTCTGTCTCTCTCTGTCCTCTCTCTGTCTGTCTCTCTCTTTCTTTGTCTCTCTTTCTCTCTCTGTCTCTCTCACTCTCTGTTCTCTCTCTCTCTCTTTCTTTATAACAATATTGCCAATACTATATATTAAACTTTATTTCAGACCCAGGGGGATCCATATCACAATAAAAAACATACACAAACAAAAATACAAAAAAAATAAATAAATAAAAAAAATAAAAAATAAAAAATAAAAAATAAAAATAAAAAATACAAATACAAAAATAAAATCTTCCACAATGTTCAGTGTCAAATATACAGACATGTTCGCCAATGGTTCCACAGTCTGGAGGAGAATCTGACAGAACTACGTACAGGGTTGACCAACACAGTGATAATGTCATTTTCTGACCCAGACACCCTACACATAAAACTATACATCAGGTTACGCAGAACAGCAGAGCAGGTAGGCACCCCAACGCTGACAAACATATGGCTTGCACTGGAGCTTCTTGGAGCATTCAACAGCAGCCTCATGCTGTCATTATAAGCAACTATGAGTTTTCTAATGCTGCCTTGCTTATAACGGCACCACAGGTGGGCCGTATACAAAGGTGTACAATACGCTCTAAAGAGGGAGATTTTCACAGGTACAGAGCACATGCCAAACTTACGACCCAACATGTTCGCTTGAGCATACAGCTTCCGACGCTGCCTATAGATATCCTTATCATCAGAAAGGTCATTTGCAATTATATGGCCCAAATATGTAATCTCACTGCACACCATAAGTGCAGTGCCAGACAGATAGAAGTCAGGGAAGGTTGCCTGTCTGTCTTCTCTACTTCTGACAATCATGATCTTACTCTTTTTAGCATTGTATTTTATATCAAAATCCACACCATACTGTGTGCATACTCTCAGAAGCTGTTGAAGACCAGCACTATATGGGCTAAAGATGACCAAATCATCTGCGTACATAAGGTGATTAATTAGTAAGTCACCAACCCTACAGCCTGTACCACATGCATTTAAAATCAAAGACAACTCATTCATATACATATTAAAAAGAAAAGGAGACAGAATTCCTCCCTGGCGAACACCATTGGTCACTATATTACTATATTTTTAATATATCTGTTAATGAAGCATTAATAATAATATGATAACGTGTTTCAGATCTTCACACCACCTCCAACCTGCGGTCTCGCTCTCTGTCGGGGACCCAGCGCTCCTTGGTCGGGTCCTGGCTCAAGCTGAACCGGACCGAGGACTGCTTCCTGCTCTACTCCCACCTGACCTACGTCACCCTGCCGCTGCACCGCATCACCACAGGTCAGAGGGCCGGGCTGTGAGCCAATCACAGCCGCCGTGGGCGGGGCTAAGCTCCGCACGCAGCAACACCGGCTCAGATGTATTATCGCTAGGGGTGTGACGAGACGCTTACTCCACGAGACGAGACACATCACGAGATTGGGTTCACGAGACGAGACGAGACGAGAGATTTTTTAAAAGAATTTAAAGAAATCCTCGATGAAATATATGAATGGAAAATAGTTTTTTATTCAACTGAAAAATCACAAAATGCAAAACAATTTAGGTGCATTTTTGAATGTTTTGAATTTTTGAATGTTATTTAACTTTTTTTTTTTACTATTTTAATGAATTATATGCAGTAAAGGACGTGCAAACACTGCAAAATGTTTTGTATAAACTCTACCAACTGGCTTCTGCCCTGTACAATTTCATTTCCGCAGGAAAACCAAAATGTTGCCACACAAATGATTTAAAAGTGGCAGGGGGATCTTCAATAGTAATTTCACGCTCCATCACGCTGACATCACATCGCCTCACGAGACAACTTTTCACTCGTTTTAATCTCGCGAGATCTCGTTTTACGAGATCTCGCGAGATTAAAACGAGATCTCGTCACACCCTTAATTATCGCCCATACTTATTATTATTCTTCCGCCAGGTTTTTGACCCGCTACTAGTCCCGGAGCGTTGCCAACATGCGCACACAAAATACATCAAAACGTGTGTAATGATCGGGAATGGTGGGCTATGACTTTTCTAAGAGATTTTTCACAAAATCGCCAAAAAACGGCAAAAAATGTCTCATTAACTTGAATGGGAAATGATCGGGAAATCGCTCAACATCGCTCCAACCCCCCCTCTTTGGGGCCGTGCTGTATCGCCATACTTTAACGTAGAAACATGATTAAAAGTTTAAACCGAAGACAAGACTTTGGCGTTTATTGGGCTGAATGGGCGTTCAGATATCAAGCACGGTTTCTCCCAAATCCCAGTTTACGTTTCGTCCCGTTTTCAGACCGGCTCAGATTTTCCAATGTGTGTGTATGTGGCGGAATGTTCAGAGTTAGAGTGGAGGACAGAGTGGGGAGATTAAATAAATCATCTCGGTTCTCTCTCTATAACTTGCTCCCACGCCAACAATTCTAACTTGTCATGGCCATTTTATACATCAAAACATAGGTATTCTTGTCTAGTTTCAGCTGATGTGCTCATGTATGCAATATGAATTATATTTTTCGCTCAGCAACCTTTCAAATGACAAGAGTTCCCAATCTTCCTCCATTCACCTGCATGTTAAACATCGTCCACATTTCTGAGCAGAACGCAGAGCGAAGCACTTTTTTGCCCACATTTCTAAGTTTATCCACATGAATATTATATCCATACGTTGACAAAGGCCTTCTGGTGCCCACGAGAACCTTATTTTATTGATAGCTAATATCGCTTTGATGATATGATCATTTGTTTGAGAGCTTGTTCAGTGTCTGAATAGCTGGTGACAGCAGGTGCCAGGTGCAGTCGTTAACTGATTACAGATCAAAGAGATGACATCACAGAGATGAAAGGCTTCCTATTGGTCCTTAGTAACCAGGCAACCATACTCTGTATTTCTGTCTGTCGACATCTATCTGTCTCCCTCTCTCTCAGACACACACACAGACAGACACACACACACACGTCCTAAGGTCTTAAATAAGTTTTAAACAGTTATATCTCTGAAGGGTTAAGACACTTATTATGTTTTAAGTTTTATGATTTTTTTATTAAGTTTTATGATTTTTTATTAAGTTTTATTGATATTCGCATGTGCACCAAGTAGGAGGCACACTGATAAAATTTCTGTGGAATTGTCTAGTTTATTTTTGAAAGCTTTTCTCAATGTTTTTGTCCCTTTTTTTGTATCACCATTTCCAATCTTTTGGTTTTTTTTTTTTCTGCGCCTAATATTTTGTTTTCTATCTTTTTCCGACACTTTTGGCACTTTTTACTTTTTTATTAGATATTAGATGAAGTCGTCTGTTGTGCGGGGAGATGTTTAACCCTTGTGTTGTCTTCCTGTCGACCACAGTTTAAAACACAACCCTTTTTATTCAGCGTTTTGGTCGTTTTGTCAACACCTTTGTTGCTTTTCCTGATGTTTTTGTCCCTTATTTTCTAATATTTTTGTCACCATTTCCAATCTTTTTGTCTATTTATTTATTTATTTATTTATTTTTTCTCCTGCGCTTATTTTAAAAAAATATATATATATATATATTTTATATTTTTCTGATATAGAAGCGTCCTCAACATATTCTTTATAAAACCTCCCAGTTAGAGACATATTCTTATTTAGTCTTTACAGTCGTTGATCCAGACTAGTCAGACACACACGCACAGACACGCACAGACACACACAGACACACACAGACACACACGCACAGACACGCACAGACACACACAGACACACACAGACACACACGCACAGACACACACAGACACACACAGACACACACAGACACACACAGACACACACACACAGACACACACAGACACACACAGACACACACACACACGACACAGACACACACAGACACACACAGACACACACAGACAGACACACACAGACACACACAGACACACACAGACACACACACACAGACACACACAGACACACACAGACAGACACAGACAGACACACACAGACACACACAGACACACACAGACACACACAGACAGACACACACAGACACACACAGACACACACAGACACACACCCAGTCTGACGTGTCTCTGTTATTTCCAGACATCCTGGAGGTGAGGCAGAAGCCGATCCTGATGACATAGCAGAGCTGGACTCCCTCAGAGCATCACTACCAAGTGCCTCCTGCATCAGGCCAGAGACCACCACACCCCCCCAACCCCCCAACCCCCTTCGCCCAGTGTCCACGCTGGGTCCACAGCGCCCCCCGGTGTCTACGCTGAGCCCCAACACCCCCCCCCCCCCATCCCCGAGCCGAGTCAGAGGACACCACCACGACAAACCAACCAACCAGCCATCCAGGAAGTGCCTCTTCTTCTTCTCTGTCCCGCTGTGTCACATGACCTCAGCGTGAAACGTCATTGGCTGAACTCTGACCAGGAAGTGAGGAATGTGTGTTTTCCTGTAAATATCCTGCTGCTCTACTCACTGAGACGCTTTCCACCACGCGGTCGGTTTCTGTCCCACTCGTCGTGGCTTTTGCTTTTTGTTTTTATATATACACACACACACGTAACTACGACAACGGGAGGCGAGAGGGATTCTGGGAGTCTGAGTCATTTAGTGTAGTGACAGCTTGGGTCCTGTAACCAGCGGAGGGAAATCCTCCATTCGTCTTCATTACGACGCGTTTACAACACAACTAGCTGCTTAACTAACTCGTCTTCATCGATTAGTTAACAGATATTTCTCTTAGTTTGTCTCTGAAAGCTGAAAATATGAATAATAATAACTTAATGTCGGCTATTCTCCCCCGAGAGGGCTGAAATACTTCTTATAGTCAGCAGCTTTCAGGGATGCACCGAGTCCTCCACCTGTCCTCAGTCCGTTACCTTGGTAACCACGTTAATGACTCTCTGATCAAGGAGTTTGTCCGCGTAGACGTAACCAGCGTCCCGGGCTGGGACTGTCCTTCCTAAACCGGACCTGAAGCTGCCGTCTGGAGACGCCTTCACGCACAACTCGTGTTCTTTCAGGATGTTTTCGCACCGGATGTTGTTACCGTGGCGATGTTGTTACCATGGTGATGTTGTTACCGTGGCGATGTTGTGCAGTGTTTACCCCCAATTTCCACCGGATGCGGAACGGCTCCGTGCGCCGCCGTCCGTCAACCCCCCACCAGGTCCGGATTTGCAGCGGCCGTGGCTGACAGCTGAAGTCTCGAGGACCCACGAGATCTCGCGAGATCTCGTAGACTAGAACCAGAGACCAGCAGCAGTTAGTTTCCACGCAGAGGAGTCGAGGGGGGACAACTCTGAGCTGTTTCCAAGGCGGAGAGCAGGAAGCTGTGATCCGCCATGAGCACGGGGTGTTTTATTTTGAAAATCAACCAGATGTTTTATTTGTTTCTGTGCTCGGCTTCCTGTCCCGCCCCATCTGCCGTCCGCAGCTGTTCCACAGTCAGTGGAAACCTGATGAGTCCGTCGCCGCTCCGGACCGGATCCGCAGCCGTTCCACATCCGGGGGAAATGGGGGGTCGGGGTCCTCGCCCCACGAGACAGATCGCCATCGCAGACTGAACGTAGCGGGACCTGAACGGCCTTTTTTGGACTGAAAGTGCTGCCGAACGTCACTTTACCACCGAACGCTCCACCTGGGTCAGCGACCAGCGTTGAGACAGGCGGATATTTGGCCCAATCAGATTCCTGGGCTCGGTGCATCCCTGCTAATTAATGATCAAATAGTGAGTCTGTCCAACGTGATCATTATAATTATTAATTATTTAGAAATTAGTAAATAATTCACAAAATTTTGAATAAAATTGTAACTTTACTCTTGAAATATTTTCACTTTTTTATCATTAAATTAAACACATTTTCCAATTTATATTGACTTTAAATAATAAATAATCACTGATTTTCTTTCACTAAACTGACGAGCCCTAACTAAGAACATCTAAAAGTTGATAACTTTACTTAAAATGATTTAATAATTCATCATCCATCCAATAATCTCAGCTCTGAGCGCGTTCCCTAATTATTTAATCAAATAAATCCCTTAAAGTGTGTTGATAGAGCGCCACCTGTACGCCGTCGGGACAGGAAACGCATCATTTCCTGGAGGAAATACCCAGAAACACTTAGATTTCTGTTCATTTCCAGATTATCTTCTGAGCGTCTCCACGACGTTTCTTTTAATCCAAAAAGTGGTTTTATGAGTTTATTAATCGACTGGAGTCAACTTTTCATCCCGATATTAAATAAAATAATAACAGAACCCTAAAAACTACAACTCCCAACCTGGAAGTGACTTGAAAAACACACAGCAAAGGTGATTTAAAAAAGGAAACGGAAAGCAAGCGTCCTGATTGGCTCCGATGTGTTTTCCAATGTTCTGATTGGCTCCGATGTGTTTTCCAATGTTCTGATTGGCTCCGATGTGTTTTCCAATGTTCTGATTGGCTCCGATGTGTTTTCCAATGTTCTGATTGGCTCCGATGTGTTTTCCAGCGTTCTGATTGGCTCCGATGTGTTTTCCAGCGTTCTGATTGGCTCCAGGTGTTTCCCTCCGTCTGTTCTCCTGAAATGTTTCTTCTTTCACTTTGTTCATTTAAACAAATGCGAGAAGCTTCCAAAGATCAGTCTTATGATGATGATTATTATTGTTATTGCTATTTTTATTATAATTATTGTTATTATTATATCTACGAGGCGTCGGAACAGAAACGCTGAATCGTCATCGGAGCTGAACCTCAGGGCTGAAAACTCACTGATGTCCCCGTTTATTACCATGAGAAACTCAACACACACACACACACACACACACACAGAGAAGGACACACACACACACACACACACAGAGAAGGACACACACACACAGAGAAGGACACACACACACAGAGAAGGACACACACACACACACACACACACACACACACACACACACACACGACACACAGTCTAACTGGATTCTTAAAGATTCTGATCTCTTCAGTATTTGTAGACTTATTTTCCCCACACCACACACACACACCTTAAATAGAAATGATTGTAAACCAGAGGGGGGGCTGGGGGGGGGGGTGTAGCTTTACTTATGAAATATCCAGTTATCCTTTAGTTCCTTTAGTTTATACAGGAAGTGGTAACGTAGTGAGACGGAGGAGCGGGGAAAGATCACAGGAACAGCTGTTGTTGTTGTTGTTGTTGTTTTTGTTGTTGTTGTTGTTTTAGAGCTCAACAGTGACCGCCCACGTCTCACCAGCTCTGGTTCCAGGTCTGTCCCCCGTTTAAGATCTAACAACCAATCAGCTACGAGATGAATCGGGACCGGGAAACGTTCGATCCCGGCGCAAAAGGTGCAAGACTCGCTGCCATGGTTACCACACACACATAGACGCAGAGACACTCACACGCAGAGAGACACACACGCAGAGAGACAGACGCAGAGACACTCACACGCAGAGAGACACACACGCAGAGAGACAGACGCAGAGACACTCACACGCAGAGAGACACACACGCAGAGAGACAGACACAGAGACACACACACGCAGAGACACACACGCAGAGAGACAGACGCAGAGACACTCACACGCAGAGAGACAGACGCAGAGACACTCACACGCAGAGAGACAGACGCAGAGACACACGCAGAGAGACAGACGCAGAGACACACACGCAGAGAGACAGACGCAGACACACACGCAGAGAGACAGACGCAGACACACACACGCAGAGAGACAGACGCAGACACACACGCAGAGAGACAGACGCAGAGACATGCAGAGAGACAGACGCAGAAACACGCAGAGAGACAGACGCAGCGACACGCAGAGAGACAGACGCAGAGACACACACGCAGAGAGACAGACGCAGAGACACACACGCAGAGAGACAGACGCAGAGAAACAGACACACACACACTTACACGCAAAGACACACGGAGAGAGACACACGCAGAGACACTCACACGCAGAGAGACAGACACACACACACTTACACGCAAAGACACACACGCAGAGACACACGCAGAGAGACAGACACAGGGACACACACACACACGCAGAGACACACGCAGAGACACACACGCAGACAACACACACACACAGACATCCCTGATTTCCATCTTCGGGGGGGCAGACGTGTTTTATTTGACAGAAAAGTCAAATATCTTCAACATCGTGCTCGTTTCCAATCAGTCTTTTCAAAAAGTTCCTTAGATCATAGAGAGAATCCCCAAAAGGTTTCATTAATGTTTGACTACATAGCTGATAATTAGTTATTAATTAAAGTCGTTTAAGCCAACTGGAGCCAAGACCCGCCCTTCAATAGCATTCTCACACTACTATTGGCCAGGAGTCCAGGCTACCTGTACAGGTCTTATGCCCTGTCCAATGGGGGGTGGGTGTGTGTGTGTATGTCTGTCTGTGTCCTTGTTTGTCTGTCTGTCCGTGTGTGTGTATGTATGTCTCTCTGTGTCCTTGTGTGTCCGTGTATGTGTCTCTGTCTGTGTGTCAACTCCAGGTCAGTGCCTAACCCCAACCAATCAGCTGCTCTTGAGGGTGGGTCTTGGCCAACCAATCAGCTGCTCTTGAGGGCGGGTCTTGGCCTCCCTGAACCAGACTGTTGAGCTCTATGATCAGCGATTGGTTCTTCTTCTGTGTGTTGTATGTTAGCGGGCCCTCGGCCCCCCTAGCTCCTCCAGCTGAATGTAACCACGGCGACCACCCCGGGAACGTTTGACATGACGAGCCTAACGACTGTAAAGCGCTTTTAGAAAGTACTCCATTAAGTCTTTGTTGTTGTTTGATCATCACGGCTTTGGTTACAGTTAATGTGCATGATGTCATCCGACTTCAGTTGCTTAGTTTACAAAACTACGTTTTACTGTGTTTATTTATTGAAATACACACTACCAAAACTCTGAGTGTGTGTGGGGGGGTTCTTTCTGATTTCTTTAGTTACTAGTTACTTTAGTTATTAGTTACTTTCCACATTAAGATGTCTGCTCACTAAACACATGTAGTTAATAATCTGATGTTATTATAAAGTAACCATAGCAACAACTATGGGCTCCAGGTCCAGCTGAGATGATGTTGTCATTAAACAGCTGAGATGATGATGTCATTAAACAGCTGATTGGGTCCTTTTATGGAGGATTCTTCTTTAATTTTAATACTTTAACTACATTTTCCTGGTGACACTTACACACTTTTACTGAAGTAACATTTTCAACACAGTACTTTAACTTGTATTCCTACAGTGTGGTGTTGGTACTTGTACTGCAGTAGAGGATGTGAATACTTCTTCGTCTGCAGACGTCTTTCTGGAGCTGGGAGTGAAACTCAGGAGACGGCAGCCGGTTGGTGGAAGTTACCTTTTTATTCCTCTCAGACGAGCCCCAAGGACACACAAAGACACACAAAGACACACAAAGGCCACTTGGAACAACAACAGCAAATTAAAAACAACGCGCCTGACTCGCTCGGGGGGGGGGGGGGGCATTCACACGAGGTCCAATCAGTGAAAGAGTCCAAATCCTGCCGACACAATAAATAGTTAGAGAGCAGGAGACACTCAGACGCAGGACGTCCCACGCGCTCGTTAAGAGAAATTAATAATAAAGAACTCAGTGGTGAATGTTGTACGGTAATAACTCGTCTGGATTCACACTTTCAGCCACTCAACGACCAAATTACAACGCACCGCCTGATGACATACTGTACGCGGGTCTGTTCCCGCGGCGACCGGACCACGGTCACCACGGCGACCGCGTTCCGGGAGGAATGTAGACGATCTGCTTCCGATAGTTGGGATTCAAAGTCTAAAGATTTCACAGTATGATGACACGTTTTTATGGGACAGAAAGGTGGATTGTGTGTGTGTGCGCGTGTCTGTCTGTCTCTCTCTCTCTGTGTCTCTGTCGCTCTCTCTGTCTGTCTTTCTCTCTGTGTGTGTCTGTCTCTCTCAGTGTGTGTCTGTCTCTGTGTGTGTGTGTCTCTCTCTGTGTCTGTCTGTATGTCTGTCTCTCTCTGTCTGTCTCTCTGTGTGTGTCTGTCTCTCAGTGTGTCTCTCTCTCTCTGTGTGTCTCTCTCTCTCTGTGTGTCTCTCTCTCTCTGTGTGTCTCTCTCTCTCTGTGTGTGTCTGTCTCTCTCTGTGTGTGTCTGTCTCTCTCTGTGTGTGTCTGTCTCTCTCTCTGTGTGTGTCTGTCTCTCTCTCTGTGTGTGTCTGTCTCTCAGTGTGTGTCTGTCTCTGTGTGTGTGTCTCTCTCTCTGTGTCTGTCTGTATGTCTGTCTCTCTCTGTCTCTCTGTGTGTGTCTGTCTCTCAGTGTGTCTCTCTCTCTCTGTGTGTCTGTCTCTCTCTGTGTGTGTCTGTCTCTCTCTGTGTCTGTCTCTCTCTGTGTGTGTCTGTCTCTCTCTCTGTGTGTGTGTCTGTCTCTCAGTGTGTGTGTGTTGCACAATGGGTGTTAATGGTATAACCAAAATTGTATCATGGCAGACTTTAAATATGGCGCGTGTGTGTGTGTGTGTGAGAAGCTGGCGTGATGACAGGGTGGATGAGTGGAAGGGTAACCAGGTGAAGTCCCCTGAAGGGGGGGCCGGGGGTGGGGGGGGTTTCAGCCTTTCTTCTCCTCCAGGGTTTTGTGCAGCTCGTCGGCGTCCTCGGAGGTTTTGACCCGGATGAGCAGCGGGACGGGGCTGCCGGGGTCTTTGTCGTCGACGGGCGGGTTGGGGACGCACACCACCATCACGTTGTTCTTCCCGACGCGGGAGCACGGCATGGACGCCTGCAGCATGATGTTCAGCAGGATGTTTCCTGGGGGGGGGAGACACACACACACACACACACACGACAAGGCTTAACTCGGGGAGCTGGAGACGATCCAGGACCGCTACCAGGACCGGAAAAGCCTCCGATGCGACCTCAGATCCCGGTCTCGGTAAGAGTACTCGAGTTAAGCACCGATAGACATCAAAGAAGAGCCGAACGCGCTCGTCTTTGAGAAGAAATTCATTTAAATTCAATAGAATAACAACCAGTAATGTGGTTTCTATCACATAATACAGACAGATCCTCCCCAAGGGAATGTTAGGCATCCAGTATTATTATTATTATTAAATATTAACATAACCTATAAAATGATGGAATAAGTTATAAGATGTAGATGTTATGACCACAGTCCAGATTGTGTAGGAGAGCTAATATAGAACAGTCAAAGTGATATGATGGGGGGGGGGGAGCTGGATGGCCCTGGGTACAGTCCTGGTACCCGCTAACAGGTACTTTATGTTTTAGTATCCGTTTGAGTCATTTTTGGGGAAAAGAAAAGTAAAACTTGTGATTGTAATGTTGGGTCTCAGTAGTTTCTCTGTTTGTCCAGCAGGGGGGGCTGTTGGACCACAGGAAAACATCTGGTGTGTGTGTGTGTAGTTAAAGGGTTAGTGTTTAACATTTGTAGTTCATTATCAAAATCGCCTTTTTCATTAATATCACTTCCAACTGTTCCTTTTGGTTTTAAATTTTACATTTCCATTCCCATGAGCCGGGTAGACCTCCATCTTGAAATACATTAGCCTGTAAGGGACATATAGGATGTACTGTTATTTATTTTTTTTAAGATTATTTTTTGGGATTAAACTTTCGAGCCCCACTGTATGCTGCTCTACACACGCTAAAAGTAGTGATTATTTACATGGAGTCTGGTGGAGATATGCTGCTCTACACACGCTAAAAGTAGTGATTATTTACATGGAGTCTGGTGGAGATATGCTGCTCTATACACGCTAAAAGTAGTGATTATTTACATGGAGTCTGGTGGAGATATGCTGCTCTACACACGCTAAAAGTAGTGATTATTTACATGGAGTCTGGTGGAGATATGCTGCTCTATACACACTAAAAGTAGTGATTATTTACATGGAGTCTGGTGGAGATATGCTGCTCTATACATGCTAAAAGTAGTGATTATTTACATGGAGTCTGGTGGAGATATGCTGCTCTATACATGCTAAAAGTAGTGATTATTTACATGGAGTCTGGTGGAGATATGCTGCTCTATACATGCTAAAAGTAGTGATTATTTACATGGAGTCTGGTGGAGATACGCTGCTCTATACATGCTAAAAGTAGTGATTATTTACATGGAGTCTGGTGGAGATATGCTGCTCTATACACGCTAAAAGTAGTGATTATTTACATGGAGTCTGGTGGAGATATGCTGCTCTATAAACGCTAAAAGTAGTGATTATTTACATGGAGTCTGGTGGAGATATGCTGCTCTATACACACTAAAAGTAGTGATTATTTACATGGAGTCTGGTGGAGATATGCTGCTCTATAAACGCTAAAAGTAGTGATTATTTACATGGAGTCTGGTGGAGATATGCTGCTCTATACATGCTAAAAGTAGTGATTATTTACATGGAGTCTGGTGGAGATATGCTGCTCTATACACGCTAAAAGTAGTGATTATTTACATGGAGTCTGGTGGAGATATGCTGCTCTATACACGCTAAAAGTAGTGATTATTTACATGGAGTCTGGTGGAGATATGCTGCTCTACACACGCTAAAAGTAGTGATTATTTACATGGAGTCTGGTGGAGATATGCTGCTCTATACACACTAAAAGTAGTGATTATTTACATGGAGTCTGGTGGAGATATGCTGCTCTATACATGCTAAAAGTAGTGATTATTTACATGGAGTCTGGTGGAGATACGCTGCTCTATACATGCTAAAAGTAGTGATTATTTACATGGAGTCTGGTGGAGATATGCTGCTCTATACACGCTAAAAGTAGTGATTATTTACATGGAGTCTGGTGGAGATATGCTGCTCTATACATGCTAAAAGTAGTGATTATTTACATGGAGTCTGGTGGAGATATGCTGCTCTATAAACGCTAAAAGTAGTGATTATTTACATGGAGTCTGGTGGAGATATGCTGCTCTATACATGCTAAAAGTAGTGATTATTTACATGGAGTCTGGTGGAGATATGCTGCTCTATACACGCTAAAAGTAGTGATTATTTACATGGAGTCTGGTGGAGATATGCTGCTCTATAAACGCTAAAAGTAGTGATTATTTACATGGAGTCTGGTGGAGATATGCTGCTCTATACACGCTAAAAGTAGTGATTATTTACATGGAGTCTGGTGGAGATATGCTGCTCTATACACGCTAAAAGTAGTGATTATTTACATGGAGTCTGGTGGAGATATGCTGCTCTATACACGCTAAAAGTAGTGATTATTTACATGGAGTCTGGTGGAGATATGCTGCTCTATACACGCTAAAAGTAGTGATTATTTACATGGAGTCTGGTGGAGATATGCTGCTCTATACACGCTAAAAGTAGTGATTATTTACATGGAGTCTGGTGGAGATATGCTGCTCTATACATGCTAAAAGTAGTGATTATTTACATGGAGTCTGGTGGAGATATGCTGCTCTATAAACGCTAAAAGTAGTGATTATTTACATGGAGTCTGGTGGGTTTGGTGATGGTGATTTCTGTTTCATGTTAAACTAAAAGGATCTTCTTCTTTAACTAAAAGCTCTTCCTCTGTAGGGATCCATCCCATAATGTTGTCACACTTTGTTATAGTTTGCTATGTTTCGTTACCCAGATTAGTGTCGGCGCGAATGATCATCTGAATCTTCCCGTCCTGGGTGTGTTTGAGGTGCAGAGTTCCCACTCCTTTCTCTTTGAACTCGGATTCCTTCTTGTAGAACAGTTTACACCTAAAACACAAAAAACACGTAAGGAAACGGAAGAAAACAATCACCCGAAGAAGGAAAAAATAAAGCCAACAGGTTTAACGTCACATATAATATTCTAGATCTGCACGATATGAGGGAAATATGCAATAACATAGTTGAATATTGTAATAATATAACCAGCTATAAGATAGATAGAAAATAAAGTGGGTTACATTTTAAAGCGTTCAACGCTAAGATTTTATTCCCTTGTCCAGTTGGGCAAGTTAAAAAAATAAATAAAAAATGACTTGCCGAAATCCATTTTAACCCCTATATTTTTTTTTTATAATGAATCAAAAAATTTTAAATGAAGTTTGACAAAAGTGCCAGAAAAGAAAGTGCTAAATATAAAAAAGGGCCGTGAGATGATTAAAGACATAAAATCCTGTTCATTTCTTTCAGATTTCTTTAAAAAATCCCATTTGAAACTAGAAGAAGAAACCACTAAAGGTTGGAGTGACTCCGCTTTAACGAGAGATTAATAATCTGTAGAATATATAATATATATAATATATTTAATGAGTACTTCTTTGAGTAGAAGGCGTTGTCCTCCTTCACTTCTTTGACCTCTGGTTTGGGCGGCTCCTCCGTCTCTTCGTCTCCGTTCACGTCTACACAGAGAAAAGAGACATTTAGTCCATTTGATCTTTGAGATTATCAGAATGTCAGATATCGGTTATCGTCCCGTGACTTCTGGATTTCAGATGTTTATGAACGAGGAGTCGATCTGGAGACACGCTGGCCGGCCTGACGTGCTCGGTGGGGAGGCGGGCTCAAATGACCAATCTGATTGGTGGAGAGCTGACCCGGAAACCAGGAGCGGGACGAGAGTGTGTGTGTGTGTGTGTGCGCGTGGCTGTGTGTCTGTGTGTGTGTGTGTGCTCTGTGTGTGTCTCTGTGTGTGTCTGTGTGTGTCTGGGTGCGTGTGTGTCTGTGTGTGTGTTTGTATGTGTCTGTGTGTGTCTGTGTGCGTGTCTGTGTGTGTCTGTGTGTGTGTGTGTCTGTGTCTGTGTGCGTGTCTGTCTGTGTGTGTCTGTGTGCATGTCTGTCTGTGTGTGTCTGTGTGCGTGTCTGTGTGTGTGTGTGTCTGTGTGTGTGTGTGTGTGTGTGTCGTGTCTGTGTGTGTGTGTGTCTGTGTCTGTGTGTGTGTGTGTGTGTGTGTGTGTGTCTGTGTGTGTGTGCGTGTGTGTGTGTTTGTATGTGTGTGTGCAGAGAGAGAGATATTCAGCAGCTTTCAATAAACTATTTTAGTAAAACATGAGATCATATTCTGAACGAGCCGCCATGACGGTCTGGCTTTGAATCTCCAGAGAAACCAGACCCACGTGACACATTCGTCCAATCAGCTGCCGGCCGACAATACAGACTAGCGCCGCCTGCTGCTATGGAGACGTATTGCGTCTCATCGCTTCAGTGTTCAGAGACACTTTCTGGACCAACTCGGGGAGACGGATCAGCCCGAGGGTCGCTGCGTCAGGGGCTTGGATGTGGATCAGTGTTCCCTTAAAGTCCAAGAGGACGTCCTCAAATGTCTTGTTTAGTCCACAACTCTATGAACTGTAAACTGTTCAGTTTGGAGAAGAGACTAGAACATATTCACATTCAACGAGCTGCAGACAAGTTGTTTTCTATAGAAAATGACTCAAAGTGATTATCAGACATAGTTACTAATTAGACAACTAGATTAATAATAGATAATAGATTAATGTTAGCAGCTCTACTCAAAGCATGAGGAAGGTCAGCATAGTCTGCCAGGCTGTTAAACAGGAGGAAGCTGCAGGGAGCCAGACCTCGGCTACTTTGAATAACGCAAAACACAAAACATATTTAGCTTGGTTTTGAGTTATGTAGTATGCAAAAATCTTTGTAACGAGCGGCCGTGACAGTTTCCCTTTTTGTTCCTCTGGCTCTGGGAAACCCTGATCCACGTTTCTAGACCAACCAACTAGTCCTCCATCCAGACAGTTAAGCCCTAATGAGTTACTTCCTGCGACACTGAAGAATAAAGTCGGTCCATTATGAGATCACGCGGCGGCGTACCTGCGGGCCGAGCGTCCTCCGTCTTCGCCCCGAAGGATCCCGGCGCCCCGAACAGAGAGGTGGCGCCGGAGCTGAAGGAGAAGCCGGGGGGGGTCGTCTTGGACCCGACGCAGCCGAGGACGGTGCTGTCCACCTTCTGACCGAAGTTAAAGGTGACGCCGCTGTGCATTGGCGCGGCGGCGGGGGCGGCCGAGTCTTCTGTTGAATTCTTGCCAAAGGAGAACAAGGCGGCGGCGGCGGCCGGGCTGCTCCTGCTGCCGGAGGAGGGGGGAGGAGGGGGAGGGGGGAGGCTCTGGCTGGCAGCATCCCTCCCTGCTGTTTGCTCTTCTTATCCTCGGAGCCTCCGCCGTCAGCCGCGCCCCCCCCGGCTCCATACTGGCGCTCGATGCTGGCCAGGTGGCGCTCGTAATCCCTGAAGATGGGGTTGAGATCACACAGAGGGTTGTCGTTCACGTGCTTGGTGATCCAGTCGCGCACCGAGCAGTTGAGAGCCGTGAGCTGCCGGCTGTACTCCTTGTTGTTGCCGTTGACGACGACACTGCTGCTGCTGCTGCTGAGGCTCGAGCTTTGAGTCGGGCTCGGGGCCGAGCCATTGGTCTGCTTGGCCGTGATGTCAGCGGAGGCGGAGCCGTTGAATGTTAGACCTAGATAAGACAATAAATACAGAAACACAACAGTAAGAAGAAGAAAGGACTGAATGGATTAGAGCAGGAAGAGCTAAATGTTGAGGGATCGATGATGCATTTCATCTCAAAGACACTTTAATACAACACACACATACGGAGTATTAATCAGCTGCTAACACGGGGTAATATGGGAGAGTGTTGGTGGTGGAAGCAGCTGGGTGAGGAAGAGAGGCGAAGAAAAGCCCCCCTCCCCCTGCAGCCCCCCCGTCCTGCCCTGCAGCGACATCATGAAATAGGAGCGCACACAGACAGACACATGCACAGACAGACAGACACATGCACAGACAGACAGACAGACAGACACATGCACAGACAGACAGACAGACAGACACATGCACAGACAGACAGACAGACAGCTGTGCATGCTCAAGTCCTGTGTAGTATCATGGACTCGGACTAGACACATGCGGGGTCTAAGTCCTGTGTAATATGATGGACTCGGACTAGACACATGCGGGGTCTAAGTCCTGTGTAATATCATGGACTCGGACTAGACCGTGCGGGCTCTAAGTCCTGTGTAATATCATGGACTCGGACTAGACCTGCGGGGTCTAAGTCCTGTGTAATATTATGGACTCGGACTAGACCTGCTGGGGTCTAAGTCCTGTGTAATATCATGGACTCGGACTAGACCTGCGGGGTCTAAGTCCTGTGTAATATCATGGACTCGGACTAGACCTGCGGGGTCTAAGTCCTGTGTAATATCATGGACTCGGACTAGACCTGCGGGGTCTAAGTCCTGTGTAATATCATGGACTCGGACTAGACCTGCGGGGTCTAAGTCCTGTGTAATATCATGGACTCGGACTAGACCTGCGGGGTCTAAGTCCTGTGTAATATCATGGACTCGGACTAAACCTGTGGGGTCTAAGTCCTGTGTAATATCATGGACTCGGACTAGACCTGCGGGGTCTAAGTCCTGTGTAATATCATGGACTCGGACTAAACCTGTGGGGTCTAAGTCCTGTGTAATATCATGGACTCGGACTAGACCTGTGGGGTCTAAGTCCTGTGTAATATCATGGACTCGGACTAGACCTGTGGGGTCTAAGTCCTGTGTAATATCATGGACTCGGACTAGTTGTCTCCTCACCAGGCGTAGGAGTGGCCGTTACTACGGGAGACGGGAACCCTCCGAACGACGGCGCGATGCTGGTCCCGTTGGTCAGGGTGCCGAGGGCCTTGAAGCCGCCCCCGTTCCCGAAACCAGAAAACGCCGTTGGAGCCGAGGCGGCGCTCGCCGGCGCTGCCGAGGTCAGAGAGAAGCCTTTAAAACCTTTGAAGGATCCGCTCCCCTCGCTCTGAAACAAGACAACATTCAGAGGATCACACCTACTGGGAATACTACCTCGATAAAAGCTATTCTCATGATCCATCTGAGCAGAAAAACTCCAATAAAAAGAGACAAAAAAAACAACTAATTACCAAAAATTCCAATGGAGACAAAAAAAAATGTTTTTGCCAAAAACTCCAATAAAAAGGAGAAAAATAAAACTCCAATAAAAGGAGACAAAAGAACCAACAAATTACCAAAAAAAAAATTCAAATTGCCAAATACTCCAATAAAAAGGAGACAAAAAAAAGACCAAAACACCTAAAAAGGTGATGAACCCCGAGCATTGATTAAAAGCCTTATAAAGGCGTGTGATTGACTCAACATTTCATCCCGGGAGACGTGAAACTCCCTCCGACGTTTCTGCTTTTTACCTCTCCGATATTTCGGCGTTTGGCCTTCTTGATCGCCCGGCTCTTCAACACATCTTCGCTCGCCACGCAGAACGTCCCGGCCTGTTGGAGAACAACACGCCGTCGTTAACACGCCCCCAACATCTCCGCACGCTACAAATCAACGCTTCTACTAAGTTTCAAAATAAAAGCTGGAAACTGAGGGGGAGAAATTTGAGCAATTGTAGATGTTATAACATAGAGCTGGTTATCAATATTATATCAATATCGTGATATGAGACTAGATATCGTATTAAGTTTTTGATATTGTGATATGACACAGACACACAGTCTCTCTCTCACACACACACAGTCTCTCACACAGACACACACACAGTCTCTCACACAGACAAGCAGACACACACACACACACACACACAGAGACAGACACACACACACTGTTTCTCTCTCTCTCTCACACACACACACACAGTCACTCTCTCACACAGACACAAGCAGACACACACACACACTCTCTCTCTCTCTCACACAGAGACAGACACACACACACAGTCTCTCTCTCACACACACACAGTCTCTCTCTCACACAGACACAAGCAGACACACACACACAGACACACACACACACTCTCTCTCTCTCTCTCTCTCACACACACACACACACAGTCACTCTCTCACACAGAGACAGACACACACACACACTCACTCTCTCTCTCTCTCTCACACTCACACACACACACAGTCTCTCTCTCACACAGACACAAGCAGACACACACACACACACACACACACACACACACACACACACACACACACACACACACACACACACAGTCTCTCTCTCACACAGACACACACACAGACACACAGTCTCTCTCTCACAGACACACACACACACACACAGACACACAGTCAGAATGAGTTTCCTGTTTGTTTCTTTGCGCCTCACCTCCTCTCCCTCCTCCTCCTGGTCCCAGTTCCTGTCCGTTAGCT
>CM057259.1:23704868-23709615 GCA_029931835.1 Etheostoma nigrum
GGTTATTTTATTTGAGGTTTTTGTCGCTTTTGTTGTTTTTGGGCTTTTCCGAAGTTTTTGATGTTTTTTAAAAATATTTTTGTTGTCTTTTTTTCAAGGGTTTTTTTGGACATTGTTTTTCAAAGTTTATTTTAATTTTTTTAAGTTTTTCTCACTTAATTTGGGGGGGGGCTTTTTCCGAAGTTTTTGTTGATTTAAAAAAATATTTTGGTCTTTTTTTAAAGTTTTTTTTTGGACATTTCTTTTCAAAGTTTTTTTTAATTATTTATTTTATTTGAGGTTTTTCACTTCTTTTATTTTTATTTTTGTTTTGTTTTAAATAATTTCATTAATTCATTCATTTTATTCATAGACTGTATATATGATTTTATTCAAAGACTGAGAATGAAATCCTTCCTTTTCTGAGTGGAGCCTGTTTGTATGAAAGTGAGAGAGGAAAAGACTTCTGTTAATGATCTCGTCTCGTCGCTGCAGACCTTCCCTCAGATTACTGCTTGTAACTAATTATTAGATTTGATTAAATCATTAGGATCTTTGATTTCATGCGTCTGTCTCTAATTGCCCGTTAGACAGACAGATCTACATGTCAATTAGGGTTTTGCAAATGAACCTTTAATTAGGTGGAATTAATTGACTGCTACGTGGACACCAATTGGTTCAGGGACAAATTAAAAGGAAGTAGAGCTGATGTCGTTACCATGGTGATGTCTTCACCACGCATCCTCCACACGCTTCAACACTAAAAATCATCTTTCTGACCTTTGTCTCTCATTTCGGAAAAAGCCCAGTTTTGACATAGTTTTTGTTGATTTAAAAATTTTTTTTTTTGTCTTTTTCAAGCTTTTTTCTTTTTCTTTTTGGATATTTTTTTCAAAGTTCATTTTTATTTTATTTGAGTTTTTTTTTGGCGCTTTTTTCAATGTTTTCAATTATATATAATTTCACCTGTTTCCTGGTGAAAGTCTTGTGTTTTCTCCTTAACTTCTCCAGGACATGAACACCTGTTTCCTGGAGAAAGTCTTGTGTTTTCTCCTTAACTTCTCCAGGACATGAACACCTGTTTCCTGGTGAAAGTCTTGTGTTTTCTCCTTAACTTCTCCAGGACATGAACACCTGTTTCCTGGTGAAAGTCTTGTGTTTTCTCCTTAACTTCTCCAGGACATGAACACCTGTTTCCTGGTGAAAGTCTTGTGTTTTCTCCTTAACTTCTCCAGGACATGAACACTTGTTTCCTGGTGAAAGTCTTGTGTTTTCTCCTTAACTTCTCCAGGACATGAACACCTGTTTCCAGGTGAAAGTCTTGTGTTTTCTCCTTAACTTCTCCAGGACATGAACACCTGTTTCCAAGTGAAAGTCTTGTGTTTTCTCCTTAACTTCTCCAGGACATGAACACCTGTTTCCTGGTGAAAGTCTTGTGTTTTCTCCTTAACTTCTCCAGGACATGAACACCTGTTTCCTGGTGAAAGTCTTGTGTTTTCTCCTTAACTTCTCCAGGACATGAACACCTGTTTCCTGGTTGACATACGTGGAATACTTACAAATTACAGTGCGTTACCTTTCTTGCTTTATGGCTGGAATATTTCAAGTTCAAGTTTATTGTCATGTGCACGTTAGTACAAAGCACCACAGCAATGAAATATAACACGCCAGTAGTAAATAACAGTTAGTAAATAACATAAATAGCATTTAAATCCTTAAAAACATCCAGAATTTGAGCCTGACGTGTGACGCTGATGCAGCAGCTATATGAACCAACGGCGTGTTTGATGTTTCAGCATTAACATCTCGCTGTGTGATGTTTTGAGGGGAGTTGCCCCCCCTGCTGCTCTGGATCAGAGCTCATAACAGCCTGTGAAGCTCATCCTCCACCTGGGGAAATATCCATCTGATAAATGAATTAGCCCGTCAGACTCTTTAAAGCCGCCTGATTAAAACTGTCTGTTTGGTTTAATGTAAAGTGGCTTGGCAAACACTAAAGGAAGTTTAGAACAATCAGATTGAGATGATTGAATTAAACTGATTCATAATTTAGCGCTTTTAAATCCTTAAAACTGAGAACCAGTGTGCTGCGTCACCAGAGTGTGGATTAGAAAAAATGTTAGTTTGTTTGTGGCAGTTTGAAGGAATTTAAAGTGTCGTTAAAATACTGCTAACGGCACGTAACACAACAACAAAACTGCATATGTAGCATATGTTATGTTAACAACACCTCAACATTTCTCTGAGTAGCAGTAGCATGCTTCTGTAATGTCTGAAGTAGCCTCCGAGATGCTAACGAGATGCTAACGAGAGACTTCTGTAACGTCAACACAGTAAAAATGGACCTACTTAACCAAGTTGGTTCACTGCTAGCTTAGCTACAAGTTAGCATCAAATACATCGTAACGTAAAGTAACAAAGTACAATAATATAAAGTAACGTAATAATTAGTAAAGTGAACTCAAAGGCGGCTGGCTTTAAATAAGACAATAAGAAGGTGGGGCTTTAAACAGGTTGTAACAAACATGGCCGCCACAGCAGTTGTACAGGGGAGAGCTGAGAGGGTTAAAAGGTAAGAAGGTGCTTAAAGGCTGTTGGAGCAGTTTGTTTACTAGCTTGGTAGCTTATTAGCATGATAGCATGATAGCTTGGTTTCTTCTTCAAACTTCCAAGTAACTATGGTTGCTTGCTTGTCATGTTAGCTTCATGCTCAGCTGATTGAATAGCAAGTGCCTTAGCCATGCTAATTGTTTACTATGCAACCTTCACTGTGGATGGCTAATAGCTTGGCCATGCTAATGTTATTTACATTAATTCAATGTTAGCTTGTGAACTTTGCCATGCTAACGACGTGTTAGCCTCATAACCTGTTTTCTTAGTTAGCGTGGCTAATAGCTTAGCCATGCTAACTTGTGTTAGCTACGGGAGGGGCTGTTGGAATGGTCATGTTGCGTTAGCTTTGTCGTCTGTTAACAGCCTAAATGTTCCTCTTACTCCAGAAAAACTGCACTTCATGCACTCGTTCCTGTATTTCATGTTAATGACGTTTGTCACCGCCCAATGGGAGGAGAGAGCAGATTTGAGTCGCGCATGCTCAGATGTAAACGGTTTACTACTACTACTGTACACAGGGAACATACTACTACTACTGCTGTACACAGGGAACATACTACTACTACTACTGTACACAGGGAACATACTACTACTACTGCTGTACACAGGGAACATACTACTACTACTACTACTGCTGTACACAGGGAACATACTACTACTACTGCTGTACACAGGGAACATACTACTACTGCTACTACTGCTGTACACAGGGAACATACTACTACTACTACTGCTGTACACAGGGAACATACTACTACTACTGCTGTACACAGGGAACATACTACTACTGCTACTACTGCTGTACACAGGGAACATACTACTACTACTGCTGTACACAGGGAACATACTACTACTACTACTACTGTACACAGGGAACATACTACTACTACTACTACTGTACACAGGGAACATACTACTACTACTACTACTGCTGTACACAGGGAACATACTACTACTACTACTGCTGCTGTACACAGGGAACATACTACTACTACTCTGTACACAGGGAACATACTACTACTACTACTGTACACAGGGAACATACTACTACTACTACTACTGTACACAGGGAACATACTACTACTACTACTACTGCTGTACACAGGGAACATACTACTACTACTGCTGTACACAGGGAACAAACTACTACTGCTACTACTGCTGTACACAGGGAACATACTACTACTGACTACTGTACACAGGGAACATACTACTACTGTACACAGGGAACATACTACTACTACTACTACTACTGTATACAGGGAACATACTACTACTACTCCTGTACACAGGGAACATACTGCTACTGCTGCTGTACACAGGGAACATACTACTACTAGTACTGCTGTACACAGGGAACATACTACTACTACTACTCTGTAGTACTACTACTGCTGTTGCACAGCGTCAACATACTACTACTACTACTACTACTGTAGTACTACTACTACTGTTGCACAGCGTCAACATACTACTACTACTACTACTGTACACAGGGAACATACTACTACTACTGTCAGTACTACTACTACTGTACACAGGGAACATACTACTACTACTACTACTACTGTAGTACTACTACTACTGTCCTCTGTCACTACAGCAACTCTTATTGCTTGAGCCCCCTATAAAGGGTCTAGTAGTTTTCCATGTTGTGAGTAGCATGTTGCTGCCGTGTTGATCATATTAAGGAAAGTCCAACATGGTTGTTAATGCTAGCGTGTGTAACTCCTCGGGCTGTTTACCATCTGATGATTATTGCTTTGCAGCGGGTAGAAATCAGTTTGAGATCTTTCCTTCTTTGTAATTCTTCAAAAGAAATCTACAAAACAAAAACATGCCATATCCTTCAGTACTGTCCCCCCCCCCCCCATGTCTCTGACACACAGACAGACGCAGCCGAGCATTATTATGTCAGCATATTATCTCCCCTTGACAATTTCCAGCTGAACAATACAGTTTTTCTCCCATTCATTGAAGCAGAACTGGGTTCCAACGTGCTTAGTTCAATAGCCGAGCTTTTTCTTTGTGTCGCGCTCACTTATGCTGCAGAGACCACTCCCCGATGTGAGGAGGGAGCAGATTTGAGTCGTGCATGCGTCACTTTGCAAAAAAGTAGCATATAAGATGCTAACGAGAGACTTCTTAACGTCTG
>CM057259.1:23710115-23737615 GCA_029931835.1 Etheostoma nigrum
GGAGCTAAGTTGGCTAAACGCGGTGTATATGTAATAACGCGGCGCTTTGAACCGACGACTTAAGGCAAATACTATTGAAGTTAGACATTTAAGGAGTGTTGAGTTGTCTAATAGATAGCTAGTGAGTGTATTTCATGTGCTACAGGCGTGCTAACGGAGCTAACCTCGGCTACAGTCCTCCACATGGTAACGCGACGCCATGTTGTAACGTAGCCGCGGGACGCAAAACACTCAGAAAATCACTTAAATCTGGACTTTCTGTAAATGTTAACACATGAATGAGACAAGCGCAACGTTACGAAGCGAAATCGCTTCACGTAGTCCGTGTGTTGCACGTAGATATGAGATAAAAAGAGAGTTTTACGTACTGTGCCGGACGCCTTCATGGTGTCTCTCGCTCACTGCCACAGAAAAGAGGAAGTAGCAGGGCGGAGACTCTTGACGTCATAAGGACAGAGGCGGGACATCCGGGTCACTTTTCACATCTTTTTTTTTCTTCTTATTATTATTATTTTTTTATAAAATTCATAATACAAACATTAAAGCTCAACATTCTTCATAATACTATAAGGATCAGTTGTATATATACTGGACATATATATATATATATATATGTATAAATTATTACATAATAATTATATTATATATATATATATATATTATATAAATAAAAATAAAAAACAACAAAAAAAACAAAAAAAACAAAAGTAAAATAAAATTTAAAAGTAAACAAAATAAACAAAATAAAAAATAAAAACAAAAAACAAAAGTAAAATTAAATTAAAAAAAAAAATAAACTAAATAAACAAAATAAACAAAATAAAAAACAAAAAACAAAAGTGAAATAAAAATAAACAAAATACAAAAATAAAAACAAAAAAAACAATATATAAATAAAAATGTAAAAATAACAAATAACAAATAAACAAAATTTAAAAATTTAAAAACAAAAAAAACACAAGTAAAAAATACAAATAAAAATAAATAATAAAAATAACAACAAAAAACAAAATAAAAAAAAATATAAACATGGTGTCTCTCGCTCACTGCCACAGAAGAGAGGAAGTAGCAGGGCGGAGACTCCTGACGTCATAAGGACAGAGGCGGGACATCCGGGTCACTTTTCACATGTATACAGTGGCTCAAATAAGTTTACACACACCCAGGCTAAAGTTTTCTTTCTTTTGGAAATTGATCTTAATGCCTTATCTAAAAAAATAGGAAAATCCACCTTTAAGGACACCAATTTTCTTTGTGAATGAATTAATATTGTATTGTAAATAAATAAATGTTCTTACAGGGGCATAAATATGTTAAATCACCATAGAGGCACATTTTTATTAAAGGCCAGCTATTTCATGGATCAGGATACTATGCATCCTGATAAAGTTCCCTTGGACTCCCCCCACGCCATCGTCACATACCCTTCACCATGGGGTACTTTCCATAATTAAGCTGATAATAATAATAACAAGAAAATAACATAAAAATAATGAAACCATGCCAATCTCTATGTATGGTGAAGGGCATGTGATGATGTTTTTTTACTATATATATATATAAATTATATATATGTATAAATTATTACATAATAATTATATAATTATATAATTATATAATTATATAAATAAAAAAAAAATAAACTAAATAAACTAAAATAAAAAAAAAGTAAAAAAAAAAAGTAAAAAAAAAAAAAATACAAAAATTAAAAATAAATAAACAAAATAAAAAATTTAAAATTAAAAAAAAAAAAAAAACAAACTAAAATTTAAAATAAAAATAAAAATAAACTACATAAACAAAATTAATAACAAAAAACAACAGTAAAAAATAAATATAAAAATAATTACAATTAAACAAAATAAACAAAATAAACAAAATAAACAAAAGTAAAATTAAAATTAAAATTAAAATTAAAAAATAAAGATAAAATTTAAAACTAAAAATAAAATTTAAAAATAAACACAAGTAAAATATAAAAATAAAAATAAATTAAATAACTCCAGAAGATGGCGGCAGCGACGCAGGGCGGCCGTTAAAACCCGGAGCGGTGCTCTTCCCGGGTGACCCGGATGTTAACGGAGCGGACACATGCAGCTGGTTTCTGGATGGTTCTCCGCGGCTCCACGATGCGCTGACAGGGAGGAAAACACCGAGAAACACGGCTGGATTACACCGAGAAACACGGCCGGATTACGGTGAGCTGTCTACGACGCGCTGCTGTGTCTTATATTAGCTCGTCGGCTCGATAAGAAACGGCTAACGGCTAACGTTAGCGGCGTTTGTCATCGTTAGACGGGTAACCGGAGCGACATAAACACGGATAAAACCACATTAAAATGGCTTTTATTCATCCAATATTATCGTTTTGTACGTAATTTAAAGCCTAACCGGTGGTAGCTGATGTTATAATGTTTGTAATGTGTGTTAAGGATTACTATAGCAGGCTCAGAGGCTAGCTGGCTAACGCTAGCTGGACGTAGCAACGGTCAGCTACTCTGTATGAAAGTGACGCTGTTAGCATGTAGCATGTTAGCATGTGAGTTAGCACTGCGGTCTTAAAGGGACACTACAGGAGAAATATTCATCTTTTTAAAGGGACACTACAGGAGAAATATTCATCTTTTTAAAGGGACACTACAGGGCAAATATTCATCTTTTTAAAGGGACACTACAGGAGCAAATATTCATCTTTTTAAAGGGACACTACAGGCAGAAATATTCATCTTTTTAAAGGGACACTACAGGGCAAAATATTCATCTTTTTAAAGGGACACTACAGGAGAAATATTCATCTTTTTAAAGGGACACTACAGGGCAAATATTCATCTTTTTAAAGGGACACTACAGGCAAAATATTCATCTTTTTAAAGGGACACTACAGGGCAAAATATTCATCTTTTTAAAGGGACACTACAGGGCAAATATTCATCTTTTTAAAGGGACACTACAGGGCAAAATATTCATCTTTTTAAAGGGACACTACAGGCAAAATATTCATCTTTTTAAAGGGACACTACAGGGCAAAATATTCATCTTTTTAAAGGGACACTACAGGGCAAAATATTCATCTTTTTAAAGGGACACTACAGGAGAAATATTCATCTTTTTAAAGTTTTTGTGCTCTATATATCTTAGATAGCATGTCTTCTTTCAGACTAGTGGAAAGACAACATTTATTTTACTACGTTTTTGTCTTTTTGTGTCTGCAGATTGCTTATAAATCCACCAAAAGTTAACATTAGATAATGTCTCATTTGCAAAAATAATAATAATGACACACCGCATTTTGTGTCTCTTAATGGGGGTTTTGTGTCTCTTAATGGGGTTTTTGTGTCTCTTAATGGGGTTTTGGGGGTTTTGTGTCTCTTAATGGGGTTTTTGTGTCTCTTAATGGGGTTTTGTGTCTCTTAATGGGGGTTTTGTGTCTCTTTTTAACCTAATTTTGGACCTAATGTGTCTAAAACATTGGAAAAGTTAGAGCAGATAGCACACAAATAACACAAGACCAAACCAGCTACAACAACCATTCTTTATCTTTAATATCGCTATTTATATTACTTTATTACAAGTACTTACTTTTCAATATTTATGGTCACAGGTTAATATAATTTAAATTATGCTACCGACTCTTGCTTCATTACTCTAATTACACATTCAATTTAATTTTAACATCACTTACACTGCAATATTGTTTCTTGTATCATGGCAACCGCACTTTAAAATACCTTTTTATTTGACGCCATTTTGCTTACTCAGTCTACCATATAATCATTGTCTATTGGTTGCCTGTATTTCTTGTGTGTTTAGTTGTTTGTGTGTTTTTGTTTTTTGCTGTTATTGGAAAAAATGCTGCTGCTGTAACAACAAAATGTCCCCGTTGTGGGATGAATAAAGTAGAATCTAATTCATAGAATCTAAAGTCATTCAGAGAACAGTCTTCCATGCATCCATTCTGCTTGGGGCTGCACCTGAACCCTGTCACGGCATGGAGAACCCTGCAGCATGTTGTTGACGTTGTAAATGAGACATGGAGGTTAGTGTTGGCCCTGTGTTGCATCATATAGGTGCTGACCTTCCTCTCTCTATGAATACACGATATAATGCAGAATTTCTAGTTTTGCAGGTGTTGACCCACTCCTTTTTTATCAGTCGTCTCACCTGGATGACCGTGTCCTTCACCTGGCAGCAGCATCAACAACAACAACAAACAATCATGTGATTTTTTTTTGTGTAATTTGTTTTCTTTCCTTCTGTCTTTATTATTAGTTTTATACACGTTTGTCACTTTATTCAAAGTTTTTGTCGACCTATTCTTGTCTTTCTTTGTTCCCTTTCTCTTTTTAAAGTTTTTTTTTTTCCACTTTTTTTGATATTTGTCATTTAAAAAAAACAATTTGTTTTGTCACTTTTGGACCGTGGTTCAGTCCGGTCTGGACCGAGACCCCGTCTTTGGATCAGACCAAAATTTGGTCTTTTGATCCAGCCATGTCTTTCTCACCGCCATTCCTGCTGTTTTGTCACTTTATTCCACTTTTTTTGTCTGTTTTTCCAACGTTTTTCGGTCACTTTTTTAGATGATTTTATTGATTGATTTCCCCAGCCTTTTTGAAGCTATTTCCGACATTTTTGTCACTTTTTTCAACTTTTTTTTCATTTAAAAAAAAAAAAAAAAAGACAAAAAGTCATGCTTGTCGGGGGGTAATTGTCTTAAAACCCAATTACAAGGGGGAAGATGATAGAAAGCAGTTTGATATACAGCAGAGGAGAGTAGCCGAGGTGGTCTCACCCAGGGTGTTTCCTTGTGGTCCCCAGATGAGAGAAACCTGCCTGCCAGCAGCACAGAGAACCCAACCAGCCTTGGAGGACAGCTAACCCACGAATGGCCTGCCAGTCTGTCGCTGCAGTCATGGACGAGCAGGCCCTGCTGGGGCTCAACCCGAACGCCGACGCCCGCTACAGGCACAGGGTACGTACTACACTCCCCCGTCGCTCTTATGAATGAAAGGACGTCATTGGGGCGTTTTCACCTGAATGTCCAACCAAGGTCCATGTTTTTGTTACATTATGTACATTTGATCTGGTGTCACACTGCAGTTATGCAGGCGCAATAAAGCTCTATACGCAGGACGGCATCACGTCTCCAGATACTTAGAATTGATTGGTCTGTAGACGGGTGTCCTCTTGTCTCCTCTCTCTGTGTCTGGTCTGTAGACGGGCGTCCTCTCTCTGTGTCTGGTCTGTAGACGGGCGTCCTCTCTCTGTGTCTGGTCTGTAGACGGGCGTCCTCTCTCTGTGTCTGGTCTGTAGACAGGCGTCCTCTCTCTGTGTCTGGTCTGTAGACGGGCGTCCTCTTGTCTCCTCTCTCTGTCTGGTCTGTAGACGGGCGTCCTCTTGTCTCCTGTCTCTGTGCCTGGTCTGTAGACGGGCGTCCTCTTGTCTCCTGTCTCTGTGCCTGGTCTGTAGACGGGCGTCCTCTTGTCTCCTGTCTCTGTGCCTGGTCTGTAGACGGGCGTCCCCGTCCTCTCGTCTCCTCTCTCTGTCTCGTCTGTCTTGTCAATTTTTTTAGATTAGTTTTTGTAGATTTCTTTGGATGATTTTATGAAAACGTTTATTTGTTTTTTCAAAATATGTGTCACTTTTTCTCGTCATTTTTTTCATACATTCATATCGACACACAGCGTTTTGTGTGGAAACCTCCAGAGCGCTGACTCAATTTAATGTCTTAAAAAGTCTGGACCGAATGAGGTTGGTGTGAAAACGCCCTCAGATGAAGGTCATATGATGATGGTTTTCCTCATGTTGTTATAATGTGGACTGAGATGAGTGTGTACTTGTTCAGGCCATGGCATACTTTGAGCAGCTGAAGGAGTCTCAGGATGCCTGGGAGGTCTGTGCTGAGGCCCTCGCTACAGGGATTTACAAGTGAGTGTCACAAAAACATCCTCATCACAGCTTTTCTGACTCGACCAGCTGCTCCTTTTCGTGTGTGTGGTTTTTGTCGTACGTTTGTGTTGTAAATGAGAGCCATTGTGATTATTTTTTGCATCATGTAAATTCTACGGAGACCCTAAAGGGACATAAGCAAAAAAATCTACAGTTTAGTTTTGTGTGAGCACGTGAAACGAGGCTCTTTAGCGAAGTAGTTCGGGGCCGTCTCCACACCCCTTCGATCTAGTTCTCGTAGAATAAAATAAAAAAAGAAAAAGAAAAAATATATATATATACATACATACATACATACATACAGGCCGCACCCTCTTTCCTTATATTTAATCCATTAAGTGTCTACTTGTATCCGTGGAGTTGGTCAGGTGTGTGTAACTGTTGATAAATGAATACTATAGATAGTATACATAATTATTAATGGCCCGATCCTAATTGCCATATCCTGAACCGATTACAAGACTTTAAAATCCGTTTGTTTTGTTTTTTGGCCAAAAAGATCAGTTTGGTACCGCCAATTTGTTTTGTCATGGTTCATGTGTGCAATGAACATTACTTCGCGAGAAAGAAATCATGGCAGAGAATCGTGATATGAATTTGATTAATATATCTTCTCGAATCGTGCGTGACTCTAAACCGATTGGATCTGAGCTCTGGGATCGGGTGCACCCCGGGTTGAAACTGAAATGCCCTTTTTTGCCCTTTTTATTTTGTGGTAAATGAAGTAAGCTTGAAGTTGAAACTAAAACACATCTGTGTCTGTGTGTTGTTTTCAGTGACGACCATGTGAAGTTCTTCTGCTTCCAAGTGTTGGAGCATCAGATAAAGTTCAGGTGAGGAAGAAGAGGAAGCAGTGGCTCTGCTTTCTTCATCTGTTGTTTCTGGAGGAACATGTCAACACGTCGGCTTGTTGTTTGTGTTGCAGACACGCTGGTCTGAGCGGCGCTCAGCAGCAGCTCATCAGGGAGACTCTGATGAAGTGGCTCCAGTGTCAGGTACTGCAGAGCCCTCTGACACCTAATACTTCACCTCCACTACAGTTCAGACAGAATATTGTACTTTTTATCTGCATTTATACAACCATGAAGTATGATCGGCTTAGAATGAAGACATACAGCATTTAAAATTAGCTTAGTGTTAATCATCCAAGTCTCATCATAAAACCAACGCACAATAGAGATGAAAAGAGACACATTGAGTTAAATTGACGCTATGGGTGCGTGCGTATTTACGTGGCGATGTGTGTACTCTACGCCGTAGTGTGTACTGTATCTCTGAGAAAACTACTACACCATAAACATGAAATCAAGAAGAGGGTTAACTTCTCCTGCTGCTGATGTCTCACCGTGGTTAGAAAGAACAGGAGACACACACACACACACACACACACACACACACACACCAGCCCTGCTATTCTCTTAAAGAGATGCGACACACACACACATTGTATTTGAGCAAGTGGGATCCAGGACACCAAGGGAAAAACTGGTTTTAAAAAAAAAAGACTTAGACTACATTTGTTTTCGATATCATAATATTGTCTGGATCGGTTGAGCGAGGTTGTATCATGTGCTGTATTATTCATTATTATATTTAGGTTGTTAGTACTTTTTGTATTGATAGTTTTTTTTTTTGGTGAATTTATATATGATATATTTGTGAGTAATTTTGGTTGTATTTATTGTCTTTTGGATGGATTGTTTGGACCCCAGGAAGACTAGCTGTCGTCTTGGCGTCAGCTAATGGGGATCCTTTGAAATAAACACACACACACACACACACACACACACACACGCCGGCACAGGCACCAGCCCTGCTATTCTCTTAATGAGACGACACACACACCAGCACACACACACACAGGCACCAGCGCTGCTATTCTCTTAATGAGACGACACACACACACACACACACACACACACACACACACACGCACACACACACGCACACACACACACACACACACACACACACACACACACGCCGGCACAGGCACCAGCCCTGCTATTCTCTTAATGAGACGACACACACACACACACACACACACACACACACACACACACACACACACACACCAGCACACACACACACAGGCACCAGCGCTGCTATTCTCTTAATGAGACGACACACACACCAGCACACACACACACAGGCACCAGCGCTGCTATTCTCTTAATGAGACGACACACACACACACACACACACAGGCACCAGCGCTGCTATTCTCTTAATGAGACGACACACACACACACACACACACAGGCACCAGCGCTGCTATTCTCTTAATGAGACGACACACACACACACACACACACACAGGCACCAGCCCTGCTATTCTCTTAATGAGACGAACACACACACACACACACACACACACACACACAGGCACCAGCCCTGCTATTCTCTTAATGAGACGACACACACACCAGCACACAAGTATAAATTTCTGTCCATTTCCGTATTCTACGGCGAAAGCTCTTCGCTGAGCCTCCCCTGAACCATAAAACACACTTCCAGATCTTCTGATATCATAAAAGCCTCCGACGCTGTCTGAAAGGCTGGTATCCGTGAGTATTGGAGTGCATGCACCGATGTGATGGCACGTAATTCAGCTTTAAAAATACTTTTTAAAGTAGTTTATTTATGCTCTTTTTTTTCCTTATGACTGACTGTCAAATTGGATAATAAAGTTTAACCTGAGTCAGACTGTACAACAGTCTCATATGTCTTTTCCACCAAGGCAGTTCTGGTGCTGGTTCGGAGTCAGTGCCAGATATCGAACCGGTTCTTTGCTTTTCCACACAAATAAACCTGGCTCTGGGCCAAGAAAACGGGTTCCAACTCAGCACCAACTCAGCGCTGGTCTAGAGATAAGAACCGGTTACGTCAGGTGCTGGGAGCGGGTCCCGGTAGGCTTTTTGTCGGGAAAATTGTGACCGCCCCGGTCAAACCGGGATGTCTGTTCACCCTAACGGTGTTTTGCTTGACGCTACTGATGTTGCCTTCGCAAGCTAGCAAAAGATAATAATAAACGTTAAATTATGCGAGATAATTATCTTTCTTCTTGGACGTGTCCTCGGTCCATGGCGGTCACAAATAGCTGTCAAGGCCTGTCTTTGAATTCCAGTGGGAATTTGTAAAGCCAGGAGCAAAAGTATCGGCATGTAGTCCTCCATTATTGTTGACTGTCATGACGCGTTGCTATGACAACGGAGGTACTTGCAGTGACGTTGTAACGTAGCCCTGCTCTGGCTCTCAGGCTGTGGAAAATCGAGCTGGTTCTTAGATAATTGACGAGTAGAACCAGCACCGAACTGGCTATAGCACCAGCCCAGAACCAGCACCTGGTTAGCCTTGGTGGAAAAGACATAATAGTAACCCTATCACATCCATACTGGGATAGTAGTATACAGCTGCTAAATCATTATGAAATATATGATATACTTGGTATCAGCAGATACTTTATTCATCCCGAAGGAAATTTTAGGCATCCAGTAGCAAGACAACCATAACACCACAAACCCATATACACTAGAGGATGGATACCCGACCCGAGCCCGACGGGACCCGACGGTACCCGACGGGTCGGGCCGGGTTGGGACAGATTTTTAGAAAGGATGCTCGGGTTCGGGTCGGGCTCGGTCACATCAGCGCGATAAGGCATTGAACATTTTGAATTTAAAACAGCTTAAAATAAATGTCAAATATTACCCTAACATCCGTCTTCCTGTTGCTGTGACAACCAAAGACGTGCGTATTAAGCTCCATGTGGCAGCGCAACGATGGAAGATGTTAAAAAGAAGTTGGCCGCAGGAGATTTTAAAACTATTGAAAACGAAGGAAAGTCAGCTGTGCATTGATGCTCATCTGTTGACATTTCCCAATGCCTTCCTACCATTGCTTAATAAAAGCGGCTTTCCACACAAACAAACGTACATGTGTCATTAGTATGAGCAACATATGCGATTTTAACTGTCGGGCTCGGGTCGGGCTCGGACAGAAATATCTTAATGCCTGTCGGGCTCGGGTCGGGTTCGGTTACTGCTCTGTCGGACGCGGGTCGGGCTCGGACAGAAAAATCCGGCCCGATCCGCACTCTAATATACACACATATATATCACACATAATAATAATAATAATAATAATAAATTCCTATAATAAAATTTAAAAATCACTCTCAGAAATGCAATGACCATGATAAGGTGAGATACTATGGTAGACAGAAGTGAACAGTGCAGTAGATCATGATTAAATATTAACTATGACTATAAAATATAAACATCATAATTTATAAACTGACTGAATAAGAATAAGAATTATTATTATTATTATGTAACAGGGAATAAGTTATAGGATGTAAGATGGAGATGTTATGACCATGGTCCAGGTTATGTATGAGGGCTAAAAGAGCCAATAAGTTCAGGTATTGGAATCAATATCGATATTAATAAGGAAGTTTATCTTCCTCCATATTTTTCCAGAACAAGCTTTGAGTGATTTATATGTTGATGTGTTTTCGTCTGCAGCTGATGAATGCCCAGCCCGAGAAGCCGTTCATCCGGAACAAGGCGGCCCAGGTGTTCGCCCTCACCTTCGTCATGGAGTACCTGACTCTGTGGCCCAAGTTCTTCTTCGACATCCTTTCCCTGGTGGGTCTGAACCCGCACGGCGTCGACGTCTACCTGCGGACGCTCATGGCCATCGACGCCGAGGTGGTGGACCGAGACATCCTCCACTCGCCCGACGTAAGACGCACGCTGTGCTTCTCGGGGTTGGGGGTCGTTTGGATTTCAGCAAATCTGGTTCTGCTCATCGATCTCCTTTTCTTTGAGGCGCACGGTCAAAAACGGGGTCACATGCCGAAAGGACACAGCGTCCAACATGAGTCAAGTCACATAATAGAATAGAATAGTAAGCCTTTATTGTCACTATACACAAGTTCAGTACCTGTGTAACGAGATTGAAGCAACACATTTACAGTGTCAACACATAATATAAAAATATAAAGTTTAGGTAGAGTTGAAAAAGGAGTCTCCAGAGGCTGGTTTTAGGACGTAAGAAACGTCTCCTGTCCAACAGCCAATAGAGAAGTCAGCTGGTGGAGTCTCCAGAGGCTGGTTTTAGGACGTAAGAGACGTCTCCTGTTCAACAGCCAATAGAGAAGTCAGCTGGTGGAGTCTCCAGAGGCTGGTTTTAGGACGTAAGAGACGTCTCCTGTCCAACAGCCAATAGAGAAGTCAGCTGGTGGAGTCTCCAGAGGCTGGTTTTAGGACGTAGGAGACGTCTCCTGTCCAACAACCAATAGAGAAGTCAGCTGTTCCAGTCAACTACACACTATAGAATTAAAATAATCCATTTAATACATCGTCTCAGTGGTGTGATCTCTAGCGTTCAGAGAGCTGCAGCCGAAGGAACTGCATGTTTTTAAGTACTAAAGTAGGAAACGTGCGGTCCTTGGTGCACGGCTGACTCATGTGCTCGCTGCTCTCCTTCATCTAGCCCGTACTGCCTAAACAACACAACATGTATCTGATTGTGCAGCGTGGTCCAGTCCAGAAAGAGCACCATGTCTCGTTGTGGAGGGGACAGACGAGCTGAACTGAAATTATTTGAATCAACGGTACTTTGTTGTAATTTGGATCCCAACCCTAGTGATTTTTTTAAGTGTTGCATCTGGAGTGGAGAGACTCACTCTGGTTAACAGTGCTGAATATTTTCCTTCAGGAGATGCGCAGGAACTCTTTAATCAAAGACAGCATGCGGGAGCAGTGCATCCCCCACCTGGTGGAGTCCTGGTTCCAGATCCTGCAGGCCTACCAGCGGTCCCACCCGGAGCTCACCTGCCAGTGTCTGGAGGTGGTGGGACTGTTCGTGTCCTGGATCGACCTGAACCTCATCGCCAACGACCGGTCAGTCGCCTCACTCACAAAGACGGGAAATACGCTGTGGGGGGGTAAATTATATTGGGGGTATTGATGTTTTTAACTTTTTCTTATGTTTTTGTCCCATTTTGCGATCGCATAATCGGCCAACGTTGGCATATTTTTTTAAACATGCCGCACTTTCTCCGCATAAATTGCAGATTTCCGCTCAAAATAATGCAGAGCTTGCATGATTTCATGGTTAGGGGCGTTGAAATGAATCATTGCATCGATGCAGTGACAGACCACACTCCACTGATGTCACTCGTTGATTTTCTGGTCACTGCTAGTTTTGTCTGCTGTGTTCAGACGGCAGTTTTGATTAAAACCGACTGACTGCAGGAAGTTCCTCCGTCACTTTGATACTATTTTATATCAAAGACAACTCATTTCTGGGGTTGATGTCCCTTATTTGGGCCGGATGTCAGTCCCTGTCTTCTGTCTCTGTGATGGAGTTCTAACCTCCGTCCCTGTCTTGTGTCTGTGTGTCGACGCTCTAACCTGCGGCTGATTTCTGAGGACTATGGTTACCTGGTCCTCAGATCTCTGCAGGGTAAATCCAGACAGCTAGCTAGACTATCTGTCCAATCTGAGGACTATGGTTACCTGGTCCTCAGATCTCTGCATGGTAAATCCAGACAGCTAGCTAGACTATCTGTCCAATCTGAGGACTATGGTTACCTGGTCCTCAGATCTCTGCAGGGTAAATCCAGACAGCTAGCTAGACTATCTGTCCAATCTGAGGACTATGGTTACCTGGTCCTCAGATCTCTGCAGGGTAAATCCAGACAGCTAGCTAGACTATCTGTCCAATCTGAGGACTATGGTTACCTGGTCCTCAGATCTCTGCAGGGTAAATCCAGACAGCTAGCTAGACTATCTGTCCAATCTGAGGACTATGGTTACCTGGTCCTCAGGTCTCTGCAGGGTCAATCCAGACAGCTAGCTAGACTATCTGTCCAATCTGAGGACTATGGTTACCTGGTCCTCAGGTCTCTGCAGGGTCAATCCAGACAGCTAGCTAGACTATCTGTCCAATCTGAGGACTCTGTTGCACGACCAGGGTTACATAACATTGGTAGAAACAGTGTCGTCGTCGCCTTTTCTGATGTCCGTCCCCATCCTTTGTCTCTGTGATGGCGTTCCAACCTTTGTCTCGGGGCTCTAACCTGCGGCTGATTTCTGAGGACTATGGTTACCTGGTCCTCAGGTCTCTGCAGGGTAAATCCAGACAGCTAGCTAGACTATCTGTCCAATCAGAGGACTATGGTTACCTGGTCCTCAAGTCTCTGCAGGGTAAATCCAGACAGCTAGCTAGACTATCTGTCCAATCTGAGGACTATGGTTACCTGGTCCTCAGGTCTCTGCAGGGTAAATCCAGACAGCTAGCTAGACTATCTGTCCAATCAGAGGACTATGGTTACCTGGTCCTCAGATCTCTGCAGGGTAAATCCAGACAGCTAGCTAGACTATCTGTCCAATCTGAGGACTATGGTTACCTGGTCCTCAGGTCTCTGCAGGGTCAATCCAGACAGCTAGCTAACTATTTCTGAACTTCATGTTCCACCAAAACAACTTCCTTCCTGAGACTATTTAGCAGCGGCACCGTGGCTCCGTCCGGCGCTTAGCCCCGCCCACGATGATTATGATTGGTTTGAATAAATGCCAATAAACCAGATCACGCTTTCCTCCCATCCAGGAATGCTGTGTGGACTAGCCAGACCTTCTTCTACAGAGCTGTGGAGGACGGCCTGGCGATGCGAGACCACTATGATAGTTTTCTGTGTTTTGTGTGTTTTCAGGTTTGTGAACCTGCTGCTCAGCCAGATGTCGGTGGAGGAGCTGAGAGAGGAGGCCTGCGACTGCCTGTTTGAAATAGTCAACAAAGGGATGGACCCCGTTGATAAAACCAAGTTGGTGGAGTCGCTGAGCCGAGTTCTGCAGTCTGCAGGGTTCTTCAACGTGGACCAGGTTCGACTTCTCCCGCTATTTCAACATCAGGAGACAAATATGAGACAAGTTGGTGTTATAAGAATGAGACCTGACGGTGTAACATCGTTTACAGGTTTTATATATTTTCTAATTAAGACATCTGTCTTCACCAATCAGTCCCTCCAGAAAAACGTGATTATGCGATCGCGTAATTTATTACATAATCAGCCAACGTCGGCATATTTTTTCAATTACGCCTCATTCTCGCTGTTTAAATGGCAGATTTCCGCACAAAATAACGCGGGGCTTGCATGATTTCATAACCCCGCATTATCGTTGCAAAGAAGTCACAAATATCTCAGCAGAAAGATGGAGAATGTTGCGTTTACTTCCCACCAGAGCAGCCATTTCCCCCGTTGCCATGGGAACGTTATGAAGTGACGTAATTACACGACAAGACAAACGGTCTCTTCATCAAACCGCAGTTTTTGCAAGTTCTGAGATTTCTCCCTTCTCTCTCTCCTCCTTCCCTCCTCTTCCTCCTTCTCCTCTCCCTCCTCCTCCTCCTTTTCCACTTCCGCCTCTTACTCCTCCTCTTCTCTGCTCTTCCTCCTTCTCCTCACCCTCCTCCTTCCCACCTCTTCCCCCTTCTCTTCCCTCTTCTCCTCACCTTCCTCCTTCCCTCCTCTTCCTCCTTCTCCTCTCCCTCCTCCTCCTCCTTTTCCACTTCTGCCTCTTACTCCTCCTCTTCTCTCCTCTTCCTCCTTCTCCTCACCCTCCTCCTTCCCTCCTCCTTCCCACCTCTTCCCCCTTCTCTTCCCCCTTCTCCTCACCTTCCTCCTTCCCTCCTTTTCCTCCTTCTCCTCTTCCTCCTCCTCCTCCTTTTCCACCTCCTCCACTTCCGCCTCTTTCTCCTCCTCTTCTTTCTCCTACTCCTCTCCCTCTTCCTCCCTCCTCCTTTTCCTTTGCCTTCATTTCCTCCTCCTTTTCCTTCTCCTCCTCCTCCAGTTTTTGCAAGTTCCCGTAATTTCATCGCATTAAATTGCATAAATATCCCGCATATTCCATCGCATTTTTTAACAAAACGTGCCGCATAATTAAGGATTTTTACCTGCAATAGTCAAGTTGTTGTGTATGTCTGGCACATATTACAGAATTGTTAATAAAGTTAAATTAATCTGAACATTTGAAGTGAAACAAGGTGGACAGAACTTCTTTGGGAATATTTATTTTGACAAATATTGATAAAGTATTTTAACCCTTGTGTTGTCTTCCCGTCAAAATTGAAAATCAACACTTTTTTGAGGCTTTTTATTGATTTTAACTTTTTCTTACGTTTTTGTTACATTTTGCACCACTTTTGATGCTTTTTTTTTTTCAACGTTTGTTTCTTTTCTTGACTTTTTCAACACTTGATTTTTACAGTTATTTTTGGAAGTTATGGTCATTAAAAAAAAATACCCAATCAAGTAAGTAAAGCAGAAATTAGGAATTATTTCAAAAACACTTCCATTTGTTTTACAATGCTATAAAATTGAATAAGACGCCCCAAAATTAATGAAAGTAGAGATTTGTACTTGGCAAAGAGCGTTGGGTGGAATCAATCATGTTATTTTGGGGGATTACAAAGAACATTGATATAGGACAACATGAGGACAACATGGGGACAACATGGGGACAACATGAAGGTTAAATGTCTCGTCTTGCTGTGTCTTGTAGCCCAGAGCAGATTTGAGGGACAAGAGGTCCAGGGTTACTTTAGAGCCGCATGTTTACGATCCTTCTGCTTCCCCTCACGTCCTCTTCCTGTCCCGCCAGGAAGAAGACGTGGACTTCCTGGCCAAGTTCTCCCGGCTGGTGAACGGGATGGGCCAGAGTCTGGTGCTCAGCTGGACCAAGCTGGTCAAGACGGGGAACGCGAAGGACACGGCGGAGACGCTGCAGGCCTTGGAGAGCAAAGTGCCGCTGCTGCTGCAGCTGCTGGTGCACGAGGACGACGACATCTCGGCCAACGTCGTCGGCTTCTGCTACGAGTACCTGCACGTCCTCAAACAGGTGAGGGGCAGCTTGGAGGGAGACCTGTGATGGTTCCCAGGGTTTTCCCTCAGTTTGTGGAAGACTAAAGGCCCATTTCTGCTGCTGCTACACCTTGGGACCACGTATGTGGCTCGGCCCCCCCGACTCATTTACTGGTTCTCCTTCTCCATAAACAACATGAAATCAAGGAGAGGGTTAACTTCTCCTGCTGCAGATGTCCCACTGTGGTCAGAAAGAACAGGGGACACACACACACACACACACCCTAGCCCTGCTATTCTCTTAAAGAGAGAGACACACACACACACCCTAGCCCTGCTATTCTCTTAAAGAGAGAAACACACACACACACACACCCTAGCCCTGCTATTCTCTTAAGAGAGAGAGACACACACACACACACACACCCTAGCCCTGCTATTCTCTTAAAGAGAGAAACACACACACACACCCTAGCCCTGCTATTCTCTTAAAGAGAGAGAGACACACACACACACACACACCCTAGCCCTGCTATTCTCTTAAAGAGAGAGAGAGACACACACACACACACACACCCTAGCCCTGCTATTCTCTTAAAGAGAGAAACACACACACACACACCCTAGCCCTGCTATTCTCTTAAAGAGAGAGAGAGACACACACACACACACCCTAGCCCTGCTATTCTCTTAAAGAGAGAAACACACACACACACACCCTAGCCCTGCTATTCTCTTAAAGAGACACACACACACACACATCCTAGCCCTGCTATTCTCTTAAAGAGAGACACACATACACACACATCCTAGCCCTGCTATTCTCTTAAAGAGAGACACACATACACACACACACACACACACACACATCCTAGCCCTGCTATTCTCTTAAAGAGAGACACACATACACACCAATGCACAAGTATAACCTCAGCCCAGCTCTGCGTGGAGCCTCCACAGAAACATAAAACACTCTTAAGTGAAACTTTCCTTCATCTTCGCTGCTGCACCTAACCCTGATAACGCAGGAAAACCTGCAGTCAGCGCTGGAATGTAAGTAACTAAGTACATTTACTCAAGTACTGTACTTCAGTCCAAATGTTGAGGTACTTGTACTTAAATCGAATCATTTCAATGTCGCCTTCTACTTCTACTCCACTGCATTTCAGAGAGAAATATTCTACTTTTTACTCATCTGACAGCTTTAGTTACTAGTTAATTTAGTTACTCTGCTACATTCATCTATTTATAAATTAGTTCTGAGAGTGGCCTTCCTTTGTGTTGAAGTAGAAATAGTTTTGTTGTACTTTTTAGAAATAATTTTCCCATATAATGTTTATGTTTTTGTAGCTTCCTCAGCTGACAGACCAGCAGAAAACCAACATCGAGGTGAGTCTTTGATTGCAAACAGCGCTGCCAACACTCTATTTTAAAATGTAAAATAATGAATCCAGCGGCTTTACTTTTCCCCTCGCAGGCGATCATGCTGGCTGTCATGAAGAAACTGACGTATGACGACGAGTACAACTTTGAAAACGAGGTGAGCGAGTTTCATTCTCTGCTGATGGCCGCGCGTCTTTCTTCAGCTCCTGAAGTTCAGATCAGACCAAAGATTTGCGTCGAGAAAACATTTTGGAATTTTGCAGAGAAAAGTTTCAGCAAATCTGAAACGGCTCGGCTCACACCAGCTGATGGTGTCACTGAAACTCAGCTGGTGGAGTCTCCAGAGGCTGGTATTAGGACGTAAGAGACGTCTCCTGTTCAACAGTCAATAGAGAAGTCAGCTGGTGGAGTCTCCAGAGGCTCATTTTAGGACGTAGGAGACGTCTCCTGTTCAACAGCCAATAGAGAAGTCAGCTGGTGGAGTCTCCAGAGGCTGGTTTTAGGACGTAGGAGACGTCTCCTGTTCAACAGCCAATAGGAAGTCAGCTGGTGGAGACTCCAGAGGCTGGTTTTAGGACGTAAGAGACGTCTCCTGTTACACAGCCAATAGGAAGTCAGCTGGTGGAGTCTCCAGAGGCTGGTTTTAGGACGTAAGAGACGTCTCCTGTCCAACAGCCAATAGAGAAGTCCAGCTGGTGGAGTCTCCAGAGGCTGGTTTTAGGACGTAGGAGACGTCTCCTGTTCACACAGCCAATAGAGAAGTCAGCTGGTGGAGTCTCCAGAGGCTGGTTTTAGGACGTAGGAGACGTCTCCTGTTCAACAGCCAATAGGAAGTCAGCTGGTGGAGACTCCAGAGGCTGGTTTTAGGACGTAAGAGACGTCTCCTGTCCAACAGTCAATAGAGAAGTCAGCTGGTGGAGACTCCAGAGGCTGGTTTTAGGACGTAAGAGACGTCTCCTGTCCAACAGTCAATAGAGAAGTCAGCTGGTGGAGACTCCAGAGGCTGGTTTTAGGACGTAAGAGACGTCTCCTGTCCAACAGCCAATAGAGACGTCAGCTGGTGGAGTCTCCAGTGGCTGGTTTTAGGACGTAAGAGACGTCTCCTGTCCAACAGTCAATAGAGAAGTCAGCTGGTGGAGTCAGCTACAATAAAATGATCCATAATCTATTTTATTTCTGTTAGAAACTGTTAACGGCGCCGCCCAGGTAGCTCAGTTGGTAGAGCAGGCGCCCATATATAGAGGTTTACTCCTTGATGTAGTAACCTGCGGCCCTTTACTGCATGTCATCCCCCCCTCTCTCTCCCCTTTCATGTCTTCAGCTGGCCTGTCAAAAATTAGAAGAGAGGGAGCGATTAGGACAGAACCGGTCCTGGCACCATTTTTATTTCAGCATCGGATCGGCGTTGCGATTCCCAACCCTCCTCGTTATTCTACCTGTTGCGTTGTGCCGACTCAGAGCCGGTGTTGTGTTGTGGTTGTCAGGGCGAAGACGAGGCGATGTTTGTGGAGTACAGGAAGCAGCTGAAGATGCTGCTGGACCGTCTGGCTCAGGTGTGTCCCGAGCTGCTGCTGGAGGCCGTGCGACGAGTCTTCACCAACACAATGCAGTGAGAGCACGCTTTCATTCATTCTTTCTTTCTTTCTTTCTTTCATTCATTCATTCTTTCTTTCATTTGTTCCAGGGGTTCCCCTCGGTTTGTAGGAGACTTAGTTGTGCATACAGTGCCTTGCGAAAGTATTCAGCCCCCTTAAACCTTTAGACCTTCATTTCTTCATTCTAACCCCAACCGGCCTGTCAGACACCGCCTACCAAGAGTCTGGGCCTGGGTCTGGGCCTGGGTCTGGGCCTGGGCCTGGGCCTGGGCCTGGGCCTGGGCCTGGGCCTGGGCCTGGGCCTGGGCCTGGGCCTGGGCCTGGGCCTGGGTCTGGGCCTGTCCCAGGTTTCTGCCTAAAAGGAAGTTTTTCCTCTCCACTGTCGCCCTGTTGCTTGCTCTGGAGGAAACTACTAGACCTGTTGGGTTCTTGTAAATTCTGGAGTGTGGTCTAGACCTGCTCTATCTGTAAAGGGTCTCAAGATACTCTTGTTATGAATTGATACTATAAATAAAGTTGAAATTGACCTTTTTGCTACATTTCAGGCTTCAAACATAAAGATATAAAACTAATTTTTTGTGAAGAATCAACGAGTGGGACACAATCATAAAGTGGAACGAAATTTATTGGATATTTCAAACTTTTTTACCAAAAAACTAAAAAATTGGGCGTGTGGCAAAAGGTTAAAGTTCAAGGGGGCCGAATACTTTCTGAAGGCACTGTATTTAGCGGCGTTATCATCACCATATCTGTCTCTAAAATGTTGGAAAAGCTAGATGAGATAATAAATAAATTAATAAATAAATACCACTCATATGGTCGAAGATTACATGTCCTGGTAGTGACGTTAGGAGTCAGGAGAGAACATAAGGAAGGAGGCAGTTTACACAGTATGGTCTTCATGTTGTCCTCATGTTGTCCCCGTGTTGTCCCCGTGTTGTCCCCATGTTGTCCCCATGTTGTCCTCCATGTTGTCCCCATGTTGTCCCCATGTTGTCCCCATGTTGTCCTCCTCTTGTCCTCATGTTGCCCTCATGTTGTCCCTCATGTTGTCCCTCATGTTGTCCCTCATGTTGTCCCCATGTTGTCCCTCATGTTGTCCTCCATCTTGTCCCCATGTTGTCCCCATGTTGTCCTCCTCTTGCCCTCCTCTTGCCCTCATGTTGCCCCCATGTTGCCCCCATGTTGTCCTCCTCTTGTCTCCATGTTGCCCTCATGTTGCCCTCATGTTGTCCTCCTCTTGTCTTCATGTTGCCCCCATGTTGCCCCCATGTTGCCCCCATGTTGCCCCCATGTTGTCCTCATGTTGTCCCCATGTTGTCCTCATGTTGTCCTCATGTTGTCCTCATGTTGTCCTATATCAATGTTCTTTTTAATTCCCCAAAATAACATGATTGATTCCACCCAACGCTCTTTGCCAAGTACAAATCTCTACTTTCATTAATTTTGGGGCGTCTTATTCAATTTTATAGCATTGTAAAACAAATGGAAGTGTTTTTGAAATAGTATTGAGTAAAAGTTGACATATTCCAGTCTGTGATTATCATCAACATCCATTCCTTTAATTTTAGTCTCAATACTTCCTAATTTCTGCTTTTCTAACTCAAACATTAGGTATAATTTCCTATAATTTAGTGTTACGTAATGTTGAAAACATCAAAAAAGTGGTCAATATTGAGAAAAAAAGCATCAAAAGTGTTGGAAAATGGGACAAAAAACCTTAGAAAGGTAAAAACATCGATTAAAAAGCGTCAACAAAAGTGTTGATTTTCAATTTTGACGGGAAGACAACACAAGGGTTAAAAAGAAAAATATACCAATGCTCTAACAATTTCATTGAAATAGCCGTGTAACATACAGGATTATCTCTTTTTGTAAGAGCGTCTCGGTGCTGCTTCATTTTTTTCAAAGAGCACCTTGGTTTGATTGGTTTGAACCTGTAAGCACTCCAGACCCTCTGTCTTCAACAGAGCCGTTTATCTTGAGTTTTGTTTCTCAGGAATTGGCAGACGGCTCAGTTCATGGAGGTGGAGGTGGCCGTCCGGCTGCTGTACATGTTGGGCGAAGCTCTGCCGGCGTCTCACGGCGCTCACTTCTCCGGGGACACGGCGAAGACGAGCGCCCTGCAGGACATGATGAGGACGGTCAGTCGCACACTCAATCTTTAAGTTCTGGTCAACGGCTTTCCTTTGCTTTAACTGCAGTCATTTTCAACCCTGGACCCTTTTTCACTAAAAGTTGTGTTGTTGCCGCTGACAGACTCAGATAATTATTCTAAGTGTCTGACAACATTATGAAAGGATCCCTACAGAGATAGACCTTTTAGTTAAAGAGTAAGATCCTTTTAGTTCAACATGAAACAGCCCCGACATCACCATCACCAAACCCACCAGACTCCATGTAAATAATCACTACTTTTAGCGTGTATAGAGCAGCATATCTCCACCAGACTCCATGTAAATAATCACTACTTTTAGCGTGTATAGAGCAGCATATCTCCACCAGACTCCATGTAAATAATCACTACTTTTAGCGTGTATAGAGCAGCATATCTCCACCAGACTCTATGTAAATAATCACTACTTTTAGCATGTATAGAGCAGCATATCTCCACCAGACTCCATGTAAATAATCACTACTTTTAGCGTGTATAGAGCAGCATATCTCCACCAGACTCCATGTAAATAATCACTACTTTTAGCATGTATAGAGCAGCATATCTCCACCAGACTCCATGTAAATAATCACTTACATGGAGTCTGGTGGGTTTGGTGATGGTGATTTCTGTTTCATGTTAAACTAAAAGGATCTTACTCTTTAACTAAAAGGTCTATCTCTGTAGAGATCCTTTTATAATGTTGTCACACACTTAGAATAAGTCTGTCAGCAGCTACAACACAACTTTTAGTGGACGCTGACCAATGCTTGTTTTCATATTGATTAATTTTGGACTAATTTCAAAGATTGTTGTTCCCATATGTATACAATTTTCTTTTGAATTCTCAGCTGGTGTCGTGCGGCGTGAGCAGCTACCAGCACAGCTCCGTGTCTCTGGAGTTCTTTGAAACGGTTGTTCGATACGATAAGTTCTTCATCGTGGAGCCTCAACACATCCCCAATGTTTTGGTGAGTGACTCATCAGCAGGTCTCTAATCCGTCGGTCTGTGTGACTGAACCTGTTCAAAGGGCATCGTGTTGTGTTCACTGTCAGATGGCGTTTCTGGACCAAAGAGGACTGAGACACAACAGCCCAAAGGTCCGCAGCCGGGTGGCCTACCTGTTCTCCAGATTCATCAAGACTCTGCAGTGAGTCCAGCTTCTCTCATCTAACGCTCACTGAGTGGTGGACAAAATAATAGAAACACCTTACAGTAGAAAGGGCTTCAAGTATTCCTGCAAAAAGTTCAGGCTGAGGATTTTTTTTTTCCACTTTAACTTCTGTGTTCATGGAAAACCTGGAAAAGTTGTGGAATCAGGCTACATTTACACCGCTAGGTTTTGGTTTTTAAGCTGAGTTTTGAGGAAAAAGGGATGAGAGGGGGAGACGCCAGTGAAGGGGGGATGAGAGGGGGAGACGCCAGAGTGAGAGGGGGAGACGCCAGAGAAGGGGGAATGAGAGGGGGAGACGCCAGAGAAGGGTGAATGAGAGGGGGAGACGCCAATGAGAGGGGGAGACGCCAGAGAAGGGGGAATGAGAGGTGGAGACGCCAGTGAAGGGGAATGAGAGGGGAGACGCCAATGAGAGGGGGAGACGCCAGAGAAGGGGGAATGAGAGGTGGAGACGCCAGTGAAGGGGGGATGAGAGGGGGAGACGCCAGAGAAGGGGAATGAGAGGGGGAGACGCCAGAGAAGGGGGAATGAGAGGGGGAGACGCCAGAGAAGGGGGAATGAGAGGGGGAGACGCCAGAGAAGGGGGAATGAGAGGGGGAGACGCCAGAGAAGGGGGAATGAGAGGTGGAGACGCCAGAGAAGGGGAATGAGAGGGGGAGACGCCAGTGAAGGGGGAATGAGAGGGAGACGCCAGAGAGGGGGAATGAGAGGGGGAGACGCCAGAGAAGGGGGAATGAGAGGGGGAGACGCCAGAGAAGGGGAATGAGAGGGGGAGACGCCAGAGAAGGGGAATGAGAGGGGGAGACGCCAGAGAAGGGGAATGAGAGGGGGAGACGCCAGAGAAGGGGGAATGAGAGGGGGAGACGCCAGAGAAGGGGAATGAGAGGGGGAGACGCCAGAGAAGGGGAATGAGAGGGGGAGACGCCAGTGAAGGGGAATGAGAGGGGGAGACGCCTGAGCAGGGGGAATGAGAGGGGGAGACGCCAGAGAAGGGGGAATGAGAGGGGGAGACGCCAGAGAAGGGGGAATGAGAGGGGGAGACGCCAGAGAAGGGGGAATGAGAGGGGGAGACGCCAGAGAAGGGGGAATGAGAGGGGGAGACGCCAGTGAAAGGGGAATGAGAGGGGGAGACGCCAGAGAAGGGGGAATGAGAGGGGGAGACGCCAGAGAAGGGGGAATGAGAGGGGGAGACGCCAGAGAAGGGGGAATGAGAGGGGGAGACGCCAGAGAAGGGGGAATGAGAGGGGGAGACGCCAGAGAAGGGGAATGAGAGGGGGAGACGCCAGTGAAGGGAGAATGAGAGGGGGAGACGCCTGAGCAGGGGGAATGAGAGGGGAGACGCCAGAGAAGGGGAATGAGAGGGGGAGACGCAGAGAAGGGGAATGAGAGGGGGAGACGCCTGAGCAGGGGGAACGAGGCGGGGGAATGAGGCAGGGGGAAATGCCACAGCAGGGGGAATGAGAGGGGGAAGTGTAGCAGAAGATAATCCTTATTTTTTTGTAAATGTAACCTTAGTAAAATCCTTGAAAGTTTTAGGAAAAAAAAGTCAACAATGAGAACGAGGAAGAGGAAAAATCATAATGTGGAAATAAATGAACGTATGGAAAACACTGAACAGGACTAACATTACATCTGGGTGTTTGGGGCTGGTTGTAGGGAGTTAACCTGTCTGTTGTTCTCCTGACTGTCGGTGATGTTGTGTTCACAGTAAACACATGAATGCCTTCATAGAGGACATCCTGTCCAGGATCCAGGACCTGCTGGAACTCGCTCCTCCCGTAAGTATCAACATCTCCAGAAAAGGAAGCAGCTGCTTCGGAAAAATAATCATCTGGGGCGCCCGGAGAGCTCAGTTGGTAGAGGGGCGCCCATATGTAGAGTTTCACTCCTCGACGCAGCGGGCCAGGGTTCGACTCCAACCTGCAGGCCCTTTGCTGCATTACATCCCCCCCCCTTCATCCTCAGCTGTCCTGTCAATAAAGGCCTAAAGATGCCCCCAAAAATCCCAGAAATATAACAAATATACTCTATATAGGGTTTGTTTTTGTTTGTTTTTTAAATACCTGGAAAAGCTTAGTTAAAAAGAATCAAAAAAATTATAATTTATGAGTAAACATTTTTTTTTATGTATATAAATACCTGGAAAAGCTTAGTTAAATGTTTTTTTTTATAATTTATTAATATTTTTTTAATTTGAAAACCTGGAAAAGATAAGTTACAAAAATCTAAATTTTATTTTATAATTTATGAATTAATTTTTTTTTTTTTTTTTAAATACCTGGAAAAGCTTAGTTAAAAAACTGACAAATTGTATTTGAAATTTTTTATTAATTTAAAAATGCCCAAAAAATAATCTTAAAGAAAAAATCTTATCATGAGTCCGTGATCCAATCCTCCGTCTTGTAATTTCCCCACTGGGGATCAATAAACAGTATAAATTATTATTATTATAATAATCGATCCCTGATGCGGCCTCCCGTGCGTCCAGGACAACGGCTTCCTGGCGCTGCTGACCAGCGACGACCAGCTGTTCATGTTCGAGACGGCGGGCATCCTGATCGTGAACGGGGACAGTCCCGTGGACAGGAAGCAGGCGCTGATGCGGAGCCTGCTGCTGCCGCTGATGGACGCCTTCCGCCTGCTGCTCGCCAAGCTGCTGCAGGAGACGGAGGACGAGAGGCAGGCCGCCCTCGCCGACTGCCTGAGCCACGCCGTCGGCTTCGCCAGGTCAGGACTCCATCTCCCATGATGCATTGATTGCTCCTAGGGCTGAGACCATCTGCTTTGGTCCGGATTTGATTCTTTCATCATACATGGGTGCTGTTTTGATTTGTATTGAGATTTCTTTGAAGTGCCCATATTATGAAAAAATCACTTTTTCTGTGATTTGGGGTTATTTTGTGTCTCTGGTGCCACACACACACACACACATACACACACACACACACACATACACACACACACACACACACACACACACACACACACACACACACACATACACATACACACACACACACACACTTGGAAAAAACCACCCATGGTGTTTTGAGTGAGATCCGGTTTCTGAATGTCTTGGACTTAAAGGAATGGATGTTGATGATAATCACAGACTGGAATATGTCAACTTTTACTCAATACTATTTCAAAAACACTTCCATTTGTTTTACAATGCTATAAAATTGAATAAGACGCCCCAAAATTAATGAAAGTAGAGATTTGTACTTGGCAAAGAGCGTTGGGTGGAATCAATCATGTTATTTTGGGGAATTATAAAGATCATTGATATAGGACAACATGAGGGTAATAAGTGAAGACCGCAGTGTGGATGTAGCCTGACCCGGCCGTGGCGTCTCCTGTGTGTCTGCAGTCGGACCAGCAAGGCGTTCAGCAACAAGCAGACGGTGAAGCAGTGCGGCTGCACCGAGGTGTACCGGGACTGTCTGCAGACCTTCCTGCCGGCGCTGAGCTGTCCCGTCCAGCGGGGGCCGCTGCGCAGCTCGGTCCGCTCCTTCCTGCACCGCATGATCATCTGCATGGAGGAGGAGGTTCTGCCCTTCGTCCCCGCCGCCTCCGAACACATGCTGAAGGACTGCGAGGCCAAAGACCTGCAGGAGTTCATCCCGCTCATCAGCCAGATCACCGCCAAGTTCAAGGTACAAGTCTGAAAAAGGGACAAACATGTCAAATTATTGAGACTAAAATTAAAGGAATGGATGTTGATGGATAATCAGACTGGAATATGGAAACTTCTATTCAAAACTATTTCAAAAACTCCTTGTTTTTTCACAAAAATGACACATTTTTGTCCTGTTTTTGACCTGGGATGACAACACAAGGGTTAACGAGCCTTATTTTTTCCCCCTTCTCCCGTTGCCACGGCAGCGCCAGGTGTCTCCCTTCCTGCAGCAGGTCTTCATGCCGCTGGTGCTCGCCATCTTCGAGGCGTTGGCGCGGCCGGCGGAGGACAACGACCAGGCGGCTGCGCTGGAGAAACAGATGCTGAGGCGCAGCTACTTCACCTTCATCCAGACCATCACAGGAAGCGGCATGAACGAGGTGATGGCCAATCAGGGTGAGTCTCACGCACAACGTCTGCGTCCGTTGGTGACCGCGCTGTAGCCGAGCCCACCTTTAGTCAGACAAGTCCAGACTGTCCAAATGAGACAGACAAGTCCAGACTGTCCAAATGAGACAGACAAGTCCAGACTGTCCAAATGAGACAGACAAGTCCAGACTGTCCAAATGAGACAGACAAGTCCAGACTGTCCAAATGAGACAGAAAAACAAGAGAATCCTCTTCAAGACCACTTGATTAATGTGATTTTACTGATGAGTCTTCAATTTCTAAGATGATCATTTTGTTCTATTGTTATTTGTAATAATATAAAGTAAGTGCAGAGTTACATCACTGACAAAAAAGAAAAGAAACGCGTGTACACACTTTCTTTTCAGTGATGTCGTGAGAATAAAGTCTTTATTTTTGTCCTGTTGTAACGCTAGTGACTGTTAGCGTTAACTATTAACTCGTCGTTTTTACTTCTGGGGCGTGGGTGGAGTTGTAGCACGGAGACAGCTTCGACTGTAACTTGGTCCACTTTTTAACCCTCGTGTTGTCTTCCCGTCACAATTGAGATCAGCACTTTTATTGAAGCTTTTTATCGATGTTTTTAACTTTTTCTTACGTTTTTGTCCTTTTTATCAACACTTTGGACGTTTTTAGGAAATTATACCTAATGTTTGAGTTAGAAAAGCAGAAATTAGGAATTATTGAGACTAAAATTAAAGGAATGGATGTTGATGATAATCACAGACTGGAATATGTCAACTTTTACTCAATACTATTTCAAAAACACTTCCATTTGTTTTACAATGCTATAAAATTGAATAAGACGCCCCAAAATTAATGAAAGTAGAGATTTGTACTTGGCAAAGAGCGTTGGGTGGAATCAATCATGTTATTTTGGGGAATTAAAAAGAACATTGATATAGGGCAACATGAGGGTAACATGAGGGCAACATGAGGGCAACATGAGGGCAACATGAGGACAACATGAGGGCAACATGAGGGCAACATGAGGGCAACATGAGGGCAACATGAGGGCAACATGAGGGCAACATGAGGGCAACATGAGGGCAACATGAGGACAACATGGGGACAACATGAGGACAACATGAGGGCAACATGAGATGAGGACAACATGGGGACAACATGGGGACAACATGAGGGCAACATGAGGGCAACATGAGGGCAACATGAGGGCAACATGAGGGCAACATGAGGGCAACATGAGGGCAACATGAGGGCAACATGAGGGCAACATGAGGACAACATGGGGACAACATGGGGACAACATGGGGACAACACGAGGGTT
>CM057259.1:23742615-23752615 GCA_029931835.1 Etheostoma nigrum
TTCTAGTTTCTTCAGAGTACCCCCCCCCCCCTTCATGAGGTAGTCCCTGAAGTGGTCCCCCCCCCCCTCCCCCAGGTGGGCCTGGTCAGGGTTCATTAGTGGAGTTTCTTCCTTATTAATGGAGTTGGGACCATCAGTTGTGTTGTGCAGAAGTCAGGTTGATACACAGCCGACAGCCTATTGGACGACTGGTAGAATTCATATTATGGCAAGAACCAATCAGCTAAGAGAAGAGAAACGAGCGGTCATCATTACTTTAAGAAATGAAGGGCAGTCGGGCCGAAAAATGGTGAAAACTTTGAATGTGTCCCCAAGTGGAGTCGCAGTTGGCTCAAAAGTTTTCAGGCTGACGTGTTTTCAGGTATTTCTACTTTGTTGTTAAGTCCATAACTCCACATGTGTTCATTCATAGTTCTGATGCCTTCAGTGATCATCTACTATGGAAATAGTCCTGAAGATAAAGGAACTCATTGGAGGAGAAGGGGGGTCCAAACCTTTGGCCTGTACTGGACACGCAGACTTTCTTAAGCCAAGCTGCGTGTTATCTGGACGCGTGTGCGCTGTATACAACGTAAACATACACGCCACTTCATTCATTTAATTCATTTTTTACTCTTTATGGCACGGGTGTCGAACTGAACTTCACTGAGGGCCACGCAGGAAAATAAGAATCCCATCTAGGCGTTAGTCTGTTGATATGCTTTTATTTAATTGAAAAAGTCCAATATCTTTGACTGTATTATTGCATATGTCATGCACTCACACTTGTCACTTACAGCCTGTCGGAGCCACTTGTGCTATTCATGTGTAGGTTAAAAGATATGTGCATATTAGTAGATTATTGTTATGTGGTATTTGTTTTTTTTTACATTTATAGTGCATTTGACTTGTATTGGGTTAAACCTATATGAGCTATTATAATTCTTTTATGTTTTTAGGTGTGACATTGTACGACCTGTCCAGGGACAGCAGATGTAAAGTAGCCTTTTGGCTAATTCTGGCACATTTTATATGTATTATGCATTATTATGTGTGCATTGTCCCTGTTAAATGTAAAAAACAAAAACATAAAATAAATAAAGAAGACAGGAAAAAGTTCCTCAGACGTCACAAAAACTTCTGCAAAAGTGACAACGTTGGAAAAAAGACTCAAAGCGTCACAAAAATACGTAAGAAAAGGGCATCAACAACTAGGCGGGCCATATGTATAAATGTGAACCGAAATTAACACACGGCGAGGATTGGGTGATACACGGGCATAGGTGTAATTTAAAGGGGGGGTGTAACCACCCCCCCCCCCCCACCCACACCCCCCCTTTAAAAATATAAGACGTAAAAAGAAATTGAAATACATCAAACTTGGTCTTTATGTCATTGTGGCTCCTGAGTAAAAATCTACAGATAAAAGTGTGTGGGTGTGTGTGGGTGTGTGTGTGTGTGAGAGTGTGTGTGTGTGAGAGTGTGTGTGTGTGAGAGTGTGGGGGTGTGAGAGTGTGGGGGTGTGAGAGTGTGGGTGTGTGAGAGTGTGGGGGTGTGAGAGTGTGGGGGTGTGAGAGTGTGGGGGTGTGAGAGTGTGTGGGTGTGAGAGTGTGGGTGTGTGAGAGTGTGTGGGTGTGAGTGTGGGGGTGTGAGTGTGTGGGTGTGTGAGAGTGTGGGGGTGTGTGTGTGTGTGAGAGTGTGGGGGTGTGAGAGTGTGGGGGTGTGAGAGTGTGTGGGTGTGAGAGTGTGGGTGTGTGAGAGTGTGGGGGTGTGAGAGTGTGGGGGTGTGAGAGTGTGTGGGTGAGAGTGTGTGGGTGTGAGTGTGTGGGTGTGTGAGAGTGTGGGTGTGTGAGAGTGTGGGGGTGTGAGTGTGGGGGTGTGAGTGTGTGGGTGTGTGAGAGTGTGTGTGTGTGTGTGCGCTGAGTTCCAGTTTCTGACGTTGTCGTCTTGTTGCAGGAACTTTGTCAAGTTCTCCAGCAGCCGGACGTCAAAGTCCTGAAAAACTACATCAAGGTACGAGAGTACTTATTATTACACGTTATGTGTTGATTGATCCTGTTAATGGAGGCTCTTATATTATAAAAATATGTTAGATTATCAATCATGTTATTTTATATTAAATTTTAAATCCTGTTTTATATTATATTTTCAATCAATATAATAATAATTCAATCCATGTTATTTTTATATTTTAGGTTTTTGATGTATTGAATAATTTAGGTTTTTTAATTTTTGAAGAATTATTTTAGGTCTTTATTGTTTTTGATTTGATAGAATAATTATTTTAGGTATTTGATTTTTTTTTTTAAATTATTTTACGTCATTGATTTTTTCTTGTTTTTTTTTTGGGATAATTATTTTAGGTTTTTGATTTTTTTTTTTAATAATTTTAGGTTTTTGATTTTTTTTTAAATTATTTTAGATCTTTGATTTTTTTTTTTGAATAATTATTTTAGGTTTTTGATTTTTTTTAATAATTGTCTTGTGTGTCTGCAGGCGTTCTTCCAGCGAGCCAAGCTGTAGGAAATGAAACTGGAAGTTTACCGAGGACACTTCACAGGAAGTGGTCGTACATGCCACTTAACAGATTAAAGGGACCTTAGCATAGGAGCTGCTTTTGCACTTAAAAAAGTAAAATGCGTAACAAAGTCCGTCTGGAGTCGGGTCGTGGACCGGAGCTCGGCGGACGGACTGAATCCCGCCGTCCGCCGACGAGACGAGCTGTCCGCGAGGACTGAAGGAAGCTCGACTGATCGGGAAGAGTCGAGTGGGAATGGGTTTTTAGACGTAAACACGGTTCTGTGGGGGAGGACGCAGCCTGGAAGTCGTCTGGTGATTACCCAGAAACCACCTGGACACCTGAAAACGAAGCTTTACTCTGTTCCAACCTTCACGTTAGGAAACTACGGAAGCCCATTTCTGCCAATGTGATGGAAAAGATCCTGCAAGTCGTTATTATGAGAAACCTGCTCAAGGTAATGAGATAGTATCTCTAATAGTGACTCAGTATCTCTCATAGTGACTCAGTATCTCTAATAGTGACTCAGTATCTCTAATAGTGACTCAGTATCTCTAATAGTGACTCAGTATCTCTCATAGTGACTCAGTATCTCTAATAGTGACTCAGTATCTCTAATAGTGACTCAGTATCTCTAATAGTGACTCAGTATCTCTAATAGTGACTCAATATCTCTAATAGTGACTCAATATCTATATCTCGAATAGTGACTCAATATCTCGAATAGTGACTCAATATCTCGAATAGTGACTCAATATCTCCAATAGTGACTCAATATCTCTAATAGTGACTCAGTATCTCCAATAGTGACTCAGTATCTCTCATAGTGACTCAGTATCTCTAATAGTGACTCAGTATCTCTAATAGTGACTCAATATCTCTAATAGTGACTCAATATCTCTAATAGTGACTCAATATCTCCAATAGTGACTCAATATCTCCAATAGTGACTCAGTATCTCCAATAGTGACTCAGTATCTCTCATAGTGACTCAGTATCTCTCATAGTGACTCAGTATCTCTAATAGTGACTCAATATCTCGAATAGTGACTCAATATCTCGAATAGTGACTCAATATCTCGAATAGTGACTCAATATCTCGAATAGTGACTCAATATCTCCAATAGTGACTCAATATCTCCAATAGTGACTCAATATCTCCAATAGTGACTCAATATCTCTAATAGTGACTCAGTATCTCTCATAGTGACTCAATAGCTCTGAATACTGATGTAGTATCTCTAAATGGTGACTTATTATCTCTAAATAGTGACTTATCTCTAAATACTGACTTACTAAGTCAGTATTTAGAGACAGTATCTCTAAATACTAACTTAATATCTCTAAATACTGACTTAATATCTCTAAATAGGGACTTACTAAGTCACTATTTAAAGATACTATCGCTAAATAGTGACGTAGTATCCCTAAATACTGACTTACTAAGTCAGTATTTAGAGATACTATCTCTAAATAGTGACATAGTATCTCTAAATAGTGACATAGTATCTCTAAATAGTGACATAGTATCTCTAAATAGTGACCTAGTATCTCTAAATAGTGACGTAGTATCTCTAAATACTGACTTACTAAGTCAGTATTTAGAAATACTCTTTAAATAGTGACGTAATATCTGTAAATGACTTATTGCTAAATAGCGACGTAGTATCCCTAAATACTGACTTACTAAGTTAGTATTTAGAGATACTATCTCTAAATACTGACTTTATTTCAAGATACTAAGATACTAAGTTAGAGATACTTAGTCAAGATAATGAGTTAGTATATTTTGAGAAAGTATTTAGAGATACCAAGTCATTATTTTAAGATATTAAGTCATTAGTTTGAGTAAGTATCTTAAACTTTGAGTCATTACTTTGAGAAGGTTTCTCATGGTGATAACTTTCTGGTTATTGTAGTTTTTTCATCACACTTCCATCTTGTTTTCCTTCCCTGGCAGGAAAGGGCTTCCATAGGGGGGGGGGGGTGTAGCTGCTGCCACAGAACAGACAGAAAAAGGGCTGAATTGTATTATTATTCAATATTTGGCATTGGTTTCTTTCTTTTTAATAGTTGTTGAGGAATGGATTTTCAGTTTGAAGTGAAATGTTCTTACAGCCCGACGCGACCGGCATCTTCCTTCCAGGTTAATTTATAAAAACATGGGATTTAATTCCTGAAGTCACATTTTAAAAGCCGATAATATCGCAGCCCGCTCTTTATATCGGCTACCTAAGTGGGATGTTACTCACATCTCAGCCCCTTTTATGGTGAGTCTGTGTTAAAGGGTAACTTCTGCTTCGGTTTTTCCCAACTTGGACCCTGTCGTCCATGTTTTTGGGGTCTAAGCGACTCATGAGGACAACAGTCTTTCGGGTTTTTCCCAACCTGGACCCTGTCGTCCATGTTTTTGGGGTCTAAGCGACTCATGAGGACAACAGTCTTTTGGGTTTTTCCCAACCTGGACCCTGTCGTCCATGTTTTGGGGTCTAAGCGGCTCATGAGGACAGTCTTTGACATCAGTATGAAGCGAGATGGCTGCAGTCTGCAGCGGAGAAACAAGCTACGATGTAAGTTAAAAGTCATTCTCCAGCTTGTATTTACCTTCACTAAAGTTCTGTTTCTGCCTGCTGACAGACTCAGATTAATATTCTAAGTGTCTGACAACATTATGGAAAGGATTTCTAAGGAGAAAGACCTTTCTGTTAAAGATTAAGATCCTTTATTATAACATAAAAACATCTGTGAAATCTCCTTCCCGGAACCCACCAGACTCCATGTAAATAATAAGTGATTTTAGCATCGTAAAGTACACTTCATTCAAAGTCGACAGAAACAAATGAAAACTATGAAAGGCCGTTTTGGGTCGTCTTTCCACTTTTCCAACCGTCACAACTCTAGTTTTTGTTGACATAAACACACAGTCCACCGATTTACATGTGAACATACGTTGGCTCTATACACGCTTAAAGTACTGTTTCTTTAAATGGAGTCTGGTGGGTTCTTCGCTAGCGGCTTCAGAGCTGTTTCTGGTTAAAAGGAAAGGTCTGAAAGAGGTTTTTAAAGGTCTCTCTCTGTAGGGATCCTTTCATAATGTTGTCACACACTGAGAATAATAATCTGAGTCCGTCAGCAGCAACAACACAACTTAATGGACCAAATGGATGAACATGTGTCCTGTAGGGTCACATACCAGCCCGGTCCGCTGGTTACAGCGTTCAGTACTGGACCAGCGTCGGGTTGTTGTTCCCATGAGTCACTCACGCACAAAACATAGAAAAATAGGCTCCAGGTCGATTTAAACCCCACGGAATTACCCTTTTTATTAATTAAAGACCTGATAACAGTCCATGTAATGAGGCTTTTTCCCCAGAAATATGACGGTTTTATAATTTCAAATGGAAATCAACATGAAACACAGGAACACGATGTAAATAAGAGAATAAGATGTTAAAACGTGTAAATAAAGTTCCTAGGTTTTGTTTTTATTTTCATTCCCATCTTGGAAGGTCATTTCTGCCAGAAAATTAAAGAAAAAGATTAGAAATGATAAAGAAAATCCTAATGAAGTAAAACTGGTGAGAAACAAAAAGTCAAAGTTCTGACTTACTAATAATTTGGATTACGTGTCATTAGTTACACAAAATATTTGTTTTATACGTTTTTATAATCTATTTTTTGATTTAGGAAGTTGGGAGTTAATTAAAGGGCGAGATTTACTTTCTTAACATCTTATTTAGTTACAATATCTTTGCAATTTGTGAAAAAAGGCTTTTAACCCTCGTGTTGTCTTCCCGTTATCAACTCGTCCTTCCACGTCAAATTTGAAGATGATTTTTTTTTTTTTGTGCTTTTCTGATGTTTTTGTCTCTTTTTCTGACATTTTTGTCTCTTTTTCTGATGTTTTTGTCACTTTTTCTGATGTTTTTGTCACTTTTTCCAGCTTTTGGCGCTCTTTTTAAAACCCTGAGCTGGTTTAATAACAGATTTTACATTTATTCTTGGAATTCATGGTCAAAAAAACCTCATTTATATCAAATTATACATAAGTTTTTAGTTAAAAAGGCAGAAATGATGGATTATTTTGACTGATGGGTAAGATCAGAGGATGCTGAGTGGATCTCAGGTGGGTGGATGAAAAAGTGACAAATCAGAAAAAGGCCAAAAACATCGGAAAAGCACCAAAAAAAAAATCATTTTTGACGTGGAAGGGCAAGTTGATGGTTAACGGGACGACAACACGGGGATAAAGACAGTATTTGTTAATGGATTATGAAGTAAAATTGTATTTCAGAATTGTTTTTAAAACCCCAAATAAGTCCCGAGGGACACGAGAGGGTCCCGAACCTGAAGACAACACGAAAGTGGAAGTCTTACTCTCCATTTCATAATTTGGATTTAGACTCAAAACCTCTAAAAATCTGATTTAAAGGTCAAAAAACTAATTTATTTTATTTATATATTTTTCTTCTTCTTCTTCTTCTTGGCAGAAATGAGCTTCCATAACAAGCTCATTCACGTGCAGCTCGTGTACAGAAGAAGAATTTTATATTCAGGATGATCGGAAATATTGATTATGCAAACGCTCGCTGGGATCAGAAACTGAAGGAGCTGGAGCGCGGCCAATCGGACGCCGTCGAGCTGGAGCGCGGCCAATCGGACGCCGTCGAGCTGGAGCGCGGCCAATCGGACGCCGTCGAGCTGGAGCGCGGCCAATCGGACGCCGTCGAGCTGGAGCGCGGCCAATCGGACGCCGTCGAGCTGAAAAAGACGGACTTCCTGTGCGGACGCTTCTCTTCTTCATGTCTTTGGACATCGTGACGCCCACTTAGTTTCCACTGTTAAGACGTTCAGTGCATTCCTTGTAATTTACTTTATCGGCTTAAATGTCTTAATTATATTTTCCCAGAAAGACTGAGGACGTGCCTGAAGATGTCGCATCGTGTCAGAAATAATCATCCGGCCGCTAAACAAGTTCTACGATTTCTATTCAACAAATCCCACGAAAAGCGCTAAATTACACCGCTACGTTTTGGTTTAAAAAGGAATATCATCTGCCCTCTCATTCCCCCTGCTCTGGCGTCCCCCCTCTCATTCCCCCTGCTCTGGTGTCCTCCCCTCTCATTCCCCCTGCTCTGGTGTCCTCCCCTCTCATTCCCCCTGCTCTGGTGTCCTCCCCTCTCATTCCCCCTGCTCTGGTGTCCTCCCTCTCATTCCCCCTGCTCTGGTGTCCCCTCCTCTCATTCCCCCTGCTCTGGTGTCCCCCACCCTCTCATTCCCCCTGCTCTGGTGTCCTCCCCTCTCATTCCCCCTGCTCTGGTGTCCCCCCTCTCATTCCCCCTGCTCTGGCGTCCTCCCCTCTCATTCCCCCGTGCTCTGGTGTTCCCCCTCTCATTCCCCCAGCTCTGGCGTCCTCCCCTCTCATTCCCCCTGCTCTGGTGTCCCCCCTCTCATTCCCCCAGCTCTGGCGTCCTCCCCTCTCATTCCCCCAGCTCTGGTGTCCCCCCTCTCATTCCCCCAGCTCTGGCGTCCTCCCCTCTCATTCCCCCTGCTCTGGCGTCCTCCCCTCTCATTCCCCCTGCTCTGGTGTCCCCCCTCTCATTCCCCCTGCTCTGGCGTCCTCCCCTCTCATTCCCCCTGCTCTGGCGTCCTCCCTTCTCATTCCCCCTGCTCTGGTATTTCCCCCTCTCATTCCCCCTGCTCTGGTATTTCCCCCTCTCATTCCCCCTGCTCTGGTATTTCCCCTTCTCATTCCCCCTGCTCTGGTGTCCCCCCTCTCAATCCCCCTGCTCTGGTATTTCCCCCTCTCATTCCCCCTGCTCTGGCGTTTCCCCCTCTCATTTCCCCTGCTCTGGCGTTTCCCCCTCTCATTCCCCCTGCTCTGGCGTTTCCCCCTCTCATTCCCCCTGCTCTGGCGTCCTCCCCTCTCATTCCCCCTGCTCTGGTGTCCCCCCTCTCATTCCCCCTGCTCTGGCGTTACCCCCTCTCATTCCCCCTGCTCTGGTGTTTCCCCCTCTCATTCCCCCTGCTCTGGCGTCCTCCCCTCTCATTCCCCCTGCTCTGGTGTCCCCCCTCTCATTCCCCCTGCTGAAACCCTTCTGACCCGTTTTGTCATGTATCTGTGGGGTTGTGTCTCCGTCTCAGCGGCTCCTCCTGATTGGTTCCTATCGGTCACGACGTCTTGTTATCTGAGGCTTAAAGCTACCAGTGTACCAGGATGTTGAGATATGAGGTTACCATGGTAACTGCCTCCTGTTTATGTCCAGTGTACCAGGATGTTTAATAGATATGAGGTTGATACGAGATCACTTCTTCTTCTACTGGAGGTAAAAAGATCACTTTAAGCTCTAAACCCCGCTTAAAAACCAAAACGTAGCGTTGTAAAAGCCTAAATCTCTTCGGTTTTGTCCACTCCACTTGAAAAGACGTGCTCACACACCCTGAAGTATGAAGTAATGTTATCGTGACTGTTCCTCATCGTACCGTCGTAGTATTCACCACAGAAGAAGAGTCTGTTTTCATAGGACGCGGTTATCGTTGAGTTTTTATTTCATTTAATTTCCTCTCCGACCGACCGAGAGAGACGACGTGGTTTAAGAGAGAACTCGCCAAATGGATGAATTTGTTCATTGATGCTGAAATGTGTTCATCTGGATTTGTTTGTTCTTGTTTTCATTTAGAACCAATAAAGTGTTTACTGATTATGAGATATGGTGGTCCCCTAATCCTGTATCTGAAGTCTCTTTATATAGACCTTAGTGGTCCCCTAATACTGTATCTGAAGTCTCTTTATATAGACCTTAGTGGTCCCCTAATACTGTATCTGAAGTCTCTTTATATAGACCTTAGTGGTCCCCTAATACTGTATCTGAAGTCTCTTTATATAGACCTTAGTGGTCCCTAATACTGTATCTGAAGTCTCTTTATATAGACCTTAGTGGTCCCCTAATACTGTATCTGAAGTCTCTTTATATAGACCTTAGTGGTCCCCTAATACTGTATCTGAAGTCTCTTTATATAGACCTTAGTGGTCCCTAATACTGTATCTGAAGTCTCTTTATATAGACCTTAGTGGTCCCCTAATACTGTATCTGAAGTCTCTTTTATATAGACCTTAGTGGTCCCCTAATACTGTATCTGAAGTCTCTTTATATAGACCTTAGTGGTCCCCTAATACTGTATCTGAAGTCTTTTATACAGACCTTAGTGGTCCCTAATACTGTATCTGAAGTCTTTTATATAGACCTTAGTGGTCCCCTAATACTGGATCTGAAGTCTCTTTATATAGACCTTAGTGGTCCCCTAATACTGTATCTGAAGTCTTTTATATAGACCTTAGTGGTCCCTAATACTGTATCTGAAGTCTCTTTATATAGACCTTAGTGGTCCCCTAATACTGTATCTGAAGTCTTTTATATAGACCTTAGTGGTCCCTAATACTGTATCTGAAGTCTCTTTATATAGACCTTAGTGGATGTTGAGAAATTTCCCAAACATTTCCCA
>CM057259.1:23757615-23802631 GCA_029931835.1 Etheostoma nigrum
GTACTGAGGACTGGTTGGACCAGAGGTCAGAGGTGTTCCACAGGACCAGGTTCTCCCAACCAACAGACCTGGAGATCAGGCAGGAGGTGTTCTTGGGGGGGGTGAAGGTGTAAGAGGACCCTTCCTTTGTGATGAAGAGGTGTTCTCCTGCATGGATGCTGCTGATGAGAGCGACCAGCAGGAAGGAGAGCTCTGAGACTGCAGCCATTCTGCTCCGAGGTCCACAACCACTGACCCCGCTGTCAGTCACGCAGCTCAGATACACTCTACACCCCCCCCCCCCCACTGACACCTCCCAGCTCAGATACTCTCTACACCCCCCCCCCACTGACACCTCCCAGCTCAGATACTCTCTACACCCCGCCCCCCCATCAGCTGATCTGGATCTTCATACCAACCATGAGGTCTTTATCTCCTCATCAGCATCAACGTCTCTACACCAGTCTACAACCACAGAGGCTGACAGGAAAGGGTGTGTGTGTGTGTGTGTGTGTGTGTGTGTGTGTGTGTGTGTGTGTGTGTGTGTGTGTGTGTGTGTGTGTGTGTGTGTGTGTGTGTGTGTGTGTGTGTGTGTGTGTGTGTGTGTGTGTGTGTGTTTTACTGGATAAAGAGCTGATGCTGATAAGGAGATGAAGAAGTCATGGTTGGTAAGAGAAGATACAGATCAGCTGATGACGGTTGTCATGGTGATCTGATAGGATAACATTTCTCTGGAACTCTACTTCTACCATTTCATGTTCAGATGAAGCTGATAGGCCGAACTCTACTTCTCATCATGATGTCACAGCGCTATGACAGAAGATCTGAAGTCTCTTTATATAGACCTTAGTGGTCCCTAATACTGTATCTGAAGTCTCTTTATATAGACCTTAGTGGTCCCCTAATACTGTATCTGAAGTCTCTTTATATAGACCTTAGTGGTCCCTAATACTGTATCTGAAGTCTCTTTATATAGACCTTAGTGGTCCCTAATACTGTATCTGAAGTCTCTTTATATAGACCTTAGTGGTCCCTAATACTGTATCTGAAGTCTCTTTATATAGACCTTAGTGGTCCCTAATACTGTATCTGAAGTCTCTTTATATAGACCTTAGTGGTCCCTAATACTGTATCTGAAGTCTCTTTATATAGACCTTAGTGGTCCCTAATACTGTATCTGAAGTCTCTTTATATAGACCTTAGTGGTCCCTAATACTGTATCTGAAGTCTCTTTATATAGACCTTAGTGGTCCCCTAATCCTGTATCTGAAGTCTCTTTATATAGACCTTAGTGGTCCCCTAATACTGTATCTGAAGTCTCTTTATATAGACCTTAGTGGTCCCTAATACTGTATCTGAAGTCTCTTTATATAGACCTTAGTGGTCCCTAATACTGTATCTGAAGTCTCTTTTATATAGACCTTAGTGGTCCCTAATACTGTATCTGAAGTCTCTTTATATAGACCTTAGTGGTCCCTAATACTGTATCTGAAATCTCTTTATATAGACCTTAGTGGTCCCCTAATACTGTATCTGAAGTCTCTTTATATAGACCTTAGTGGTCCCTAATACTGTATCTGAAGTCTCTTTATATAGACCTTAGTGGTCCCTAATACTGTATCTGAAGTCTCTTTATATAGACCTTAGTGGTCCCTAATACTGTATCTGAAGTCTCTTTTATATAGACCTTAGTGGTCCCTAATACTGTATCTGAAGTCTCTTTTATATAGACCTTAGTGGTCCCTAATACTGTATCTGAAGTCTCTTTTATATAGACCTTAGTGGTCCCCTAATACTGGATCTGAAGTCTCTTTATATAGACCTTAGTGGTCCCCTAATACTGGATCTGAAGTCTCTTTATATAGACCTTAGTGGTCCCTAATCCTGTATCTGAAGTCTCTTTATATAGACCTTAGTGGTTCCCTAATACTGTATCTGAAGTCTCTTTATATAGACCTTAGTGGTCCCCTAATACTGGATCTGAAGTCTCTTTATATAGACCTTAGTGGTCCCCTAATACTGGATCTGAAGTCTCTTTATATAGACCTTAGTGGTCCCTAATACTGGATCTGAAGTCTCTTTATATAGACCTTAGTGGTCCCCTAATCCTGTATCTGAAGTCTCTTTATATAGACCTTAGTGGTCCCCTAATACTGTATCTGAAGTCTCTTTATATAGACCTTAGTGGTCCCTAATACTGTATCTGAAGTCTCTTTATATAGACCTTAGTGGTCCCCTAATCCTGTATCTGAAGTCTCTTTATATAGACCTTAGTGGTCCCTAATACTGTATCTGAAGTCTCTTTATATAGACCTTAGTGGTCCCTAATACTGTATCTGAAGTCTCTTTATATAGACCTTAGTGGTCCCCTAATACTGTATCTGAAGTCTCTTTATATAGACCTTAGTGGTCCCCTAATACTGTATCTGAAGTCTCTTTTATATAGATCTTAGTGGTCCCTAATACTGTATCTGAAGTCTCTTTATATAGACCTTAGTGGTCCCCTAATACTGTATCTGAAGTCTCTTTATATAGACCTTAGTGGTCCCCTAATACTGTATCTGAAGTCTCTTTATATAGACCTTAGTGGTCCCCTAATACTGTATCTGAAGTCTCTTTATATAGACCTTAGTGGTCCCTAATACTGTATCTGAAATCTCTTTATATAGACCTTAGTGGTCCCTAATAATGTATCTGAAGTCTCTTTATATAGACCTTAGTGGTCCCTAATACTGTATCTGAAGTCTCTTTATATAGACCTTAGTGGTCCCTAATACTGTATCTGAAGTCTCTTTATATAGACCTTAGTGGTCCCTAATACTGTATCTGAAGTCTCTTTATATAGACCTTAGTGGTCCCTAATACTGTATCTGAAGTCTCTTTATATAGACCTTAGTGGTCCCTAATAATGTATCTGAAGTCTCTTTATATAGACCTTAGTGGTCCCTAATAATGTATCTGAAGTCTCTTTATATAGACCTTAAATTTTAACATTAAACTCTTACCCTCGTATGGCTTTGTTATATTCCGGTTCTGATCAGGTTGACCAAAAATAAAAGTTTGTCTGAAGTAAACTCACTTTAGCAGAAGTTTTCTACCTCGTCTCCATCTTGCTATGCTAGTCGAGCAGTGAGCTGCTCCAAGTCTTTTCTTTTTAGTAAACTCTTTGTTCATAAACCGCGTTCTCCATGCTGAGTTCATGTGTTGGAGACCTGGACCAAAGTCTTCTTAGTGTTTTAAACATGTTGATTTTGATGCTCTTATAGAAGGGCCCCTAGCCCATAGAAGGGCCCCTAGCCCATAGAAGGGCCCCTAGCCCATAGAGGGCCCCTAGCCCAGAGAAGGGCCCCTAGCCCATAGAAGGGCCCCTAGCCCATAGAAGGCCCCCTAGCCCAGAGAAGGGCCCTTAGCCCAGAGAAGGGCTCTAGCCCATAGAAGGGCCCCTAGCCCATAGAAGGGCCCCAATCCCATAGAAGGGCCCCAAGCCCATAGAAGGGCTCTAGCCCATAGAGGGCCCCTAGCCCATAGAAGGGCCCCTAGCCCATAGAAGGCCCCCTAGCCCATAGAAGGGCTCTAGCCCATAGAAGGGCCCCTAGCCCATAGAAGGCCCCCTAGCCCATAGAAGGGCCCCTAGTCCATAGAAGGCCCCCTAGTCCATAGAAGGCCCCCTAGCCCATAGAAGGGCCCCTAGCCCATAGAAGGCCCCCTAGCCCAGAGAAGGCCCCCTAGCCCATAGAAGGGCCCCTAGCCCATAGAAGGCCCCCTAGCCCATAGAAGGCCCCCTAGCCCATAGAAGGGCCCCTAGCCCATAGAAGGCCCCCTAGCCCATAGAAGGCCCCCTAGCCCAGAGAAGGGCCCCTAGCCCATAGAAGGGCTCTAGCCCATAGAAGGGCCCCTAGCCCATAGAAGGGCCCCAATCCCATAGAAGGGCCCCAAGCCCATAGAAGGGCTCTAGCCCATAGAGGGCCCCTAGCCCATAGAAGGGCCCCTAGCCCATAGAAGGCCCCCTAGCCCATAGAAGGGCTCTAGCCCATAGAAGGGCCCCTAGCCCATAGAAGGCCCCCTAGCCCAGAGAAGGCCCCCTAGCCCAGAGAAGGGCCCCTAGCCCAGAGAAGGGCCCCTAGCCCATAGAAGGGCTCTAGCCCATAGAAGGGCCCCTAGCCCATAGAAGGGCCCCAATCCCATAGAAGGGCCCCAAGCCCATAGAAGGGCTCTAGCCCATAGAGGGCCCCTAGCCCATAGAAGGGCCCCTAGCCCATAGAAGGCCCCCTAGCCCATAGAAGGGCTCTAGCCCATAGAAGGGCCCCTAGCCCATAGAAGGCCCCCTAGCCCATAGAAGGGCCCCTAGTCCATAGAAGGCCCCCTAGTCCATAGAAGGCCCCCTAGCCCATAGAAGGGCCCCTAGCCCAGAGAAGGCCCCCTAGCCCAGAGAAGGCCCCCTAGCCCATAGAAGGGCCCCTAGCCCATAGAAGGCCCCCTAGCCCATAGAAGGCCCCCTAGCCCAGAGAAGGGCCCCTAGCCCATAGAAGGGCTCTAGCCCATAGAAGGGCCCCTAGCCCATAGAAGGGCCCCAATCCCATAGAAGGGCCCCAAGCCCATAGAAGGGCTCTAGCCCATAGAGGGCCCCTAGCCCATAGAAGGGCCCCTAGCCCATAGAAGGCCCCCTAGCCCATAGAAGGGCTCTAGCCCATAGAAGGGCCCCTAGCCCATAGAAGGCCCCCTAGCCCAGAGAAGGCCCCCTAGCCCATAGAAGGGCCCCTAGCCCATAGAAGGCCCCCTAGCCCATAGAAGGGCCCCTAGCTCTCCCATTCACAAGGCGATTGCATACATCTTTCCCTTTGTTTGCTGCTGTGCACGACGTGTCTGCTTTGTCACATTGTATGTTGTGTGTTAACATGCTTGCGTTTATGTTACAAATAAGATCCTTTTATAATTAGTTGTAGTGTACAGTACATAAGTAAAGCCAGTACAATCAAAGTCCTTTAGGCAGGTCGATCGGCGGCCATCTTGCAACGCACTTCAGGCAGTTATCGGCGAGCTGAGTGAAAGATACAGCAAGGGACGTAATATGTGTATACTACACAGCTGCAGTACTGGCTACACAGCTGCAGTACTGGCTACACAGTAGTATAAGTGTGTAAGTGTGCAGCATAAGTGTGTAAGTGTGCAGCATAAGTGTGTAAGTGTGCAGCATAAGTGTGTAGCATAAGTGTGTAAGTGTGTAGCATAAGTGTGTAAGTGTGTAGCATAAGTGTGTAAGTGTGTAGCATAAGTGTGCAGCGTAAGTGTGTAGCATAAGTGTGTAAGTGTGTAGCATAAGTGTGTAAGTGTGTAGCATAAGTGTGTAAGTGTGTAGCATAAGTGTGCAGCATAAGTGTGTAAGTGTGTAGCATAAGTGTGTAAGTGGGTAGCATAAGTGTGTAAGTGGGTAGCATAAGTGTGTAAGTGGGTAGCATAAGTGTGTAAGTGTGTAGCATAAGTGTGTAAGTGTGCAGCATAAGTGTGTAAGTGTGCAGCATAAGTGTGTAGCATAAGTGTGTAAGTGTGCAGTGTAAGTGTGTAGCATAAGTGTGTAAGTGTGCAGTGTAAGTGTGTAAGTGTGCAGCATAAGTGTGTAAGTGTGTAGCATAAGTGTGTAAGTGTGCAGCATAAGTGTGTAAGTGTGTAGCATAAGTGTGTAAGTGTGCAGCATAAGTGTGTAAGTGTGTAGCATAAGTGTGTAAGTGTGTAGCATATGTGTGTAAGTGTGTAAGTGTGCAGCATAAGTGTGTAAGTGTGTAGCATAAGTGTGTAAGTGTGCAGCATAAGTGTGTAAGTGTGTAGCATAAGTGTGTAGCATAAGTGTGTAAGTGTGTAGCATAAGTGTGTAGCATAAGTGTGTAAGTGTGCAGCATAAGTGTGTAAGTGTGTAGCATAAGTGTGTAAGTGTGTAGCATAAGTGTGTAGCATAAGTGTGTAAGTGTGCAGCATAAGTGTGTAAGTGTGTAGCATAAGTGTGTAAGTGTGTAGCATAAGTGTGTAGCATAAGTGTGTAAGTGTGTAGCATAAGTGTGTAGCATAAGTGTGTAAGTGTGCAGCATAAGTGTGTAAGTGTGCAGCATAAGTGTGTAAGTGTGCAGTGTAAGTGTGTAGCATAAGTGTGTAAGTGTGTAGCATAAGTGTGTAAGTGTGCAGCATAAGTGTGTAAGTGTGCAGTGTAAGTGTGTAGCTGGCTACACAGCTGCAGTACTGGCTACACAGCTGCAGTACTGGCCACACAGCTGCAGTACTGGCTACACAGCTGCAGTACTGGCTACACAGCTGCAGTACTGGCTTTACTGATTGTCTAAACGTAACAGCATAGGTTCATCTTTTGCAACGGCATGTGTAATAAACCTACCATCAATGAACTGACCAATATTCATATCTACTTTTTATTAGATGAGTCAACACCACACAGGACACCAGCCGGTCCCCCAGAGCTGGAGCCTGTCCCTTCAGCTCGGGACCCAGTTGACGGGACAGTGGCTTTGAATTTTTCCAATTGAATACAATTGCATGACAAGGAACTTGAGAGAAACTTTAACTTTTTAGTTGTTCTTAACAGCAGAACATCATCACAACAATAGGTTGGTGGCTCAGCCATGGAGACGGAAATGAGAGGTAAGAAGGCTCACTTAAGTTGTTCACATATAAGTAGATAATGTATAACAACAAAACTAACAGCATGTGTTTTTTCATATCCATGAGGACACCCGTTACCCGCATGGCACAGCGGATGGAGACATTTGAGGAGAAGATGGATGAGCTCCTCATGCTCTTCAGGAGCTCCCTGTCACCTCCCTCTGCTCCAATCACAGCGTGCCGTTTGCCCAACAGCAGCTGGGCCAAAAAGATATGGCTGTGTACAGGTAACCTATTGCTGCTATACTATATGTAAATAAATCATTTTCTCTGTATGGAAATGCTTTTCTTTTTCTCTTTTTGCGCTACTGGATCACAAATGTTCTCTTAACATAGATTCCTACGCCAACGCTGTGGACCGGTGTCGGCGGCTGAGGGACACTTCCAGCATCGGGACAGAAGACGAAGCAAGCGTCCAAAAAAGGCAGCGCCGACGCCCAAGGAGGTTCAGGACAGATTCTTCAAATGATGGTAAGACCTTAATATAGACTACATGTTTTACATATTTCAAATTGCATATTTTGCAATCAGTACAAATGATATGGTCTCTGTATTCCAGATGAATCTGTTGCACGAGCAGATCAACTGTCCAGGACGGAGCGTGTGTCTGTAAGTTAAAATGTATGCATGCATATAAGAAACCAGTCATACTTCTTAACATGGAACCACTGACAGCCAACATGGTGCATATCATGTGATCGTTCTGATGTTTGTCTCTTCCTGTCTTCTTTCAGCTCAGCAGATAACACTTCCTCCACCACCTGCATGGAAGTTTTTTTATATTTTTTTTTTCTAATTGTCTAATGTAACAGAATAGGTTCATATTTTGTAAGTGCATGTGCAGGCAACCTATCAACTTCATCATCTTTATATAATAATCATATATAATTTATTTATTTTATGTATCAACGCCATGCAGGAAACCAGCTGGTTGCCCAGAGCAGGATGAGTCTTTAGTGACCCTACCACGGGTTGCCACTTCATCTCGGGACCCAGTTGAAGGTACAGTTGCTTTGAATTTTGCAATAAAGTACAATTTAATGGCAAGGATCACTAGAGTAACATAACGTTTAGTTGTTTTAATCAGAAGAACTCCCACAGAGGGAGGTGGCTCAGACATGGAGATCAAAATGAGAGGTAAGACTCTGTGTGTGTGTGTGTGTGTGTGTGTGTGTGTGTGTGTGTGTGTGTGTGTGTGTGTGTGTGTGTGTGTGTGTGTGTGTGTGTGTGTGTGTGTGTGTGTGTGTGTGTGTGTGTGTGTGTTACTGGATAGAGAGCTGATGCTGATGAGGAGATGAAGAAGTCATGGTTGGTAAGAGAAGATACAGATCAGCTGTTGACGGTTGTCATGGCAATCTGATAGGATAACATTTCTCTGGAACTCTACTTCTACCATTTCATGTTCAGATGAAGCTGATAGGCCGAACTCTACTTCTCATCATGATGTCACAGCACTATGACAGAAGATCTGAAGTCTCTTTATATAGACCTTAGTGGTCCCTAATACTGTATCTGAAGTCTCTTTATATAGACCTTAGTGGTCCCTAATACTGTATCTGAAGTCTCTTTATATAGACCTTAGTGGTCCCTAATACTGTATCTGAAGTCTCTTTTATATAGACCTTAGTGGTCCCTAATACTGTATCTGAAGTCTCTTTATATAGACCTTAGTGGTCCCTAATACTGTATCTGAAGTCTCTTTATATAGACCTTAGTGGTCCCTAATACTGTATCTGAAGTCTCTTTATATAGACCTTAGTGGTCCCTAATACTGTATCTGAAGTCTCTTTATATAGACCTTAGTGGTCCCTAATACTGTATCTGAAGTCTCTTTATATAGACCTTAGTGGTCCCCTAATACTGTATCTGAAGTCTCTTTTATATAGACCTTAGTGGTCCCCTAATACTGTATCTGAAGTCTCTTTATATAGACCTTAGTGGTCCCTAATCCTGTATCTGAAGTCTCTTTTTTATAGACCTTAGTGGTCCCTAATACTGTATCTGAAGTCTCTTTTATATAGACCTTAGTGGTCCCCTAATACTGTATCTGAAGTCTCTTTATATAGACCTTAGTGGTCCCTAATACTGTATCTGAAGTCTCTTTATATAGACCTTAGTGGTCCCTAATACTGTATCTGAAGTCTCTTTTATATAGACCTTAGTGGTCCCTAATACTGGATCTGAAGTCTCTTTATATAGACCTTAGTGGTCCCCTAATACTGTATCTGAAGTCTCTTTATATAGACCTTAGTGGTCCCCTAATACTGTATCTGAAGTCTCTTTATATAGACCTTAGTGGTCCCCTAATACTGTATCTGAAGTCTCTTTTATATAGACCTTAGTGGTCCCCTAATCCTGTATCTGAAGTCTCTTTTATATAGACCTTAGTGGTCCCTAATACTGTATCTGAAGTCTCTTTTATTTAGACCTTAGTGGTCCCTAATACTGTATCTGAAGTCTCTTTATATAGACCTTAGTTAGATGATATATTTATGAACTAAAGTAACATTTTAGACTTATCTAAGCTGATCATCTTTATTTGGATCACAGGTTTTTGAATGAACACAAAAATATTTAATTTCTTTCTTTCAGGTGAGAAATTACATTTTCAACTTAAACGACTTCTACCCCCGAAGCAACAGAATAGAAAGCAAATGGTCTTCTTCCTGTCCAGAGGTCTCTTCCTGTTCAATAGTCTTTAGACGTCCATTTGTGCGTCCTCAGCCTTTAATCACGGCGATCGGCCGCAGCTTGATCGCCTTCCTGCTGATCCCGGCGTCGTGACACGTGTTGACGACGTCCGTCACGTTTTTGTACGATTCGGGAGCCTGAAAACAAAAAAAAAGAGAATCTCTTTGAACCCTCACGTTGTCCTCGGGTCAAAATCTACTCGTTTTCAGTGTTTTTAATCACAAAAAAATGGGCGCTGAAATTGTAAATGTTAGAAATTAAAAAAAAAAAGCATGCACAATTACTTAAATTACTTTGGTTCTCAATTTGAGCCGATTGCATCACAAACGCTACTTTCTTCTGAGAGTTTTAATGTTCTCAATTTAATCTTAATTATAGTATCAATTCATAACAAGTTATCTCGAGACACTTTACAAGTGTGAGCAGGTCTAGACCGCTCTATAATTTACAGGTAGAGCAGGTCTAGACCACTCTATAATTTACAGATAGAGCAGGTCTAGACCGCTCTATAATTTACAGATAGAGCAGGTCTAGACCACTCTATAATTTACAGGTAGAGCAGGTCTAGACCACTCTATAATTTACAGATAGAGCGGGTCTAGACCTCTCTATAATTTACAGGTAGAGCAGGTCTAGACCACTCTATAATTTACAGATAGAGCAGGTCTAGACCACTCTATAATTTACAGGTAGAGCAGGTCTAGACCGCTCTATAATTTACAGATAGAGCAGGTCTAGACCACTCTATAATTTACAGGTAGAGCAGGTCTAGACCACTCTATAATTTACAGATAGAGCAGGTCTAGACCGCTCTATAATTTACAGATAGAGCAGGTCTAGACCGCTCTATAATTTACAGGTAGAGCAGGTCTAGACCGCTCTATAATTTACAGATAGAGCAGGTCTAGACCTCTCTATAATTTACAGGTAGAGCCGGTCTAGACCGCTCTATAATTTACAGGTAGAGCAGGTCTAGACCGCTCTATAATTTACAGGTAGAGCAGGTCTAGACCGCTCTATAATTTACAGGTAGAGCAGGTCTAGACCTCTCTATAATTTACAGGTAGAGCAGGTCTAGACCGCTCTATAATTTACAGATAGAGCAGGTCTAGACCTCTCTATAATTTACAGGTAGAGCAGGTCTAGACCTCTCTATAATTTACAGGTAGAGCAGGTCTAGACCGCTCTATAATTTACAGATAGAGCAGGTCTAGACCACTCTATAATTTACAGATAGAGCAGGTCTAGACCACTCTATAATTTACAGATAGAGCAGGTCTAGACCGCTCTATAATTTACAGATAGAGCAGGTCTAGACCACTCTATAATTTACAGGTAGAGCAGGTCTAGACCGCTCTATAATTTACAGGTAGAGCAGGTCTAGACCACTCTATAATTTACAGATAGAGCAGGTCTAGACCGCTCTATAATTTACAGATAGAGCAGGTCTAGACCACTCTATAATTTACAGGTAGAGCAGGTCTAGACCACTCTATAATTTACAGATAGAGCGGGTCTAGACCTCTCTATAATTTACAGGTAGAGCAGGTCTAGACCACTCTATAATTTACAGATAGAGCAGGTCTAGACCACTCTATAATTTACAGGTAGAGCAGGTCTAGACCGCTCTATAATTTACAGATAGAGCAGGTCTAGACCACTCTATAATTTACAGGTAGAGCAGGTCTAGACCACTCTATAATTTACAGATAGAGCAGGTCTAGACCGCTCTATAATTTACAGATAGAGCAGGTCTAGACCGCTCTATAATTTACAGGTAGAGCAGGTCTAGACCGCTCTATAATTTACAGATAGAGCAGGTCTAGACCTCTCTATAATTTACAGGTAGAGCCGGTCTAGACCGCTCTATAATTTACAGGTAGAGCAGGTCTAGACCGCTCTATAATTTACAGGTAGAGCAGGTCTAGACCGCTCTATAATTTACAGGTAGAGCAGGTCTAGACCTCTCTATAATTTACAGGTAGAGCAGGTCTAGACCGCTCTATAATTTACAGATAGAGCAGGTCTAGACCTCTCTATAATTTACAGGTAGAGCAGGTCTAGACCTCTCTATAATTTACAGGTAGAGCAGGTCTAGACCGCTCTATAATTTACAGATAGAGCAGGTCTAGACCACTCTATAATTTACAGATAGAGCAGGTCTAGACCACTCTATAATTTACAGATAGAGCAGGTCTAGACCGCTCTATAATTTACAGATAGAGCAGGTCTAGACCACTCTATAATTTACAGGTAGAGCAGGTCTAGACCACTCTATAATTTACAGATAGAGCAGGTCTAGACCGCTCTATAATTTACAGATAGAGCAGGTCTAGACCGCTCTATAATTTACAGGTAGAGCAGGTCTAGACCGCTCTATAATTTACAGATAGAGCAGGTCTAGACCTCTCTATAATTTACAGGTAGAGCCGGTCTAGACCGCTCTATAATTTACAGGTAGAGCAGGTCTAGACCGCTCTATAATTTACAGGTAGAGCAGGTCTAGACCGCTCTATAATTTACAGGTAGAGCAGGTCTAGACCTCTCTATAATTTACAGGTAGAGCAGGTCTAGACCGCTCTATAATTTACAGATAGAGCAGGTCTAGACCTCTCTATAATTTACAGGTAGAGCAGGTCTAGACCGCTCTATAATTTACAGATAGAGCAGGTCTAGACCGCTCTATAATTTACAGATAGAGCAGGTCTAGACCTCTCTATAATTTAAAGGACCCAACAGTTCTAGTAGTTCCCTCCAGAGCATTTAGTGCGACAGCGGTGAGGAAGAACTCCTTTAAGAGGGTCAGATCTAGGATCTGGGCCAGACCCAGGATCTGGGCCTAATTCTTGAATAAAGAGTGAAGTACGAGACTAGGACCCGCTGCTCACCTCCTCCATGACCAGTTTGGGCGACGCCACTCGGATGGCGATGCCCTGGTCGGCCAGCTTGTCCAGGACGTCCTGGAAGTCCAGGTTCCTGCGGGACTTGGCCCGGGACATCGCGCGACCCTGAAACACAGATCCCAGCTGGAACACTCCAAACACTGCAACTTATCAGCTATTATTTAGTTTTTAGGGATTTCTCAAACCTACTTTTCCTAGAATTGGTATTTTTTATTTACTGTATAAGTGTGTAGTGTAAGTGTGCAGCATAAGTGTGTAAGTGTGTAGCATAAGCGTGTAAGTGTGTAGAATAAGTGTGTAAGTGTGTAGCGTAAGTGTGTAGCATAAGTGTGCAGCATAAGTGTGTAAGTGTGTAGCATAAGTGTGCAGCATAAGTGTGTAAGTGTGTAGCATAAGTGTGTAAGTGTGCAGCGTAAGTGTGTAGCGTAAGTGTGTAAGTGTGCAGCATAAGTGTGTAAGTGTGCAGCATAAGTGTGTAAGTGTGTAGCGTAAGTGTGTAGCATAAGTGTGCAGCATAAGTGTGTAAGTGTGCAGCATAAGTGTGTAAGTGTGTAGCGTAAGTGTGTAAGTGTGTAGCATAAGTGTGCAGCATAAGTGTGCAGCATAAGTGTGTAAGTGTGTAGCGTAAGTGTGCAGCATAAGTGTGTAAGTGTGCAGCATAAGTGTGTAGCATAAATATGTAGCATAAGTGTGTAAGTGTGCAGCATAAGTGTGTAAGTGTGCAGCATAAGTGTGTAAGTGTGCAGCATAAGTGTGTAAGTGTGTAGCATAAGTGTGTAAGTGTGTAGCATAAATGTGTAAGTGTGCAGCATAAGTGTGTAAGTGTGCAGCATAAGTGTGTAAGTGTGTAGCATAAGTGTGCAGCATAAGTGTGTAAGTGTGTAGCATAAATGTGTAAGTGTGCAGCATAAGTGTGTAAGTGTGCAGCATAAATGTGTAAGTGTGCAGCATAAGTGTGTAGCATAAGTGTGTAGCATAAGTGTGCAGCATAAGTGTGTAAGTGTGCAGTGTAAGTGTGTAGCATAAGTGTGCAGCATAAGTGTGTAAGTGTGTAGCATAAGTGTGCAGCATAAGTGTGTAAGTGTAGCATAAATGTGTAAGTGTGCAGCATAAGTGTGTAAGTGTGCAGCATAAGTGTGTAAGTGTGTAGCATAAGTGTTTAGTATAAGTGTGTAAGTGTGCAGCATAAGTGTGTAAGTGTGCAGCATAAGTGTGTAAGTGTGTAGCATAAGTGTGTAGCATAAGTGTGCAGCGTAAGTGTGCAGTGTAAGTGTGTAAGTGTGCAGCATAAGTGTGTAAGTGTGTAGCATAAATGTGTAGCATAAGTGTTTAGTATAAGTGTGTAAGTGTGCAGTGTAAGTGTGCAGTATAACTGTAGTGTAAGTGTGTAGTGTAAGTGTGCAGTGTAAGTGTGCAGTGTAAGTGTGCAGTGTAAGGCCTACAGGTTCTGTGTTTGAAGTGAAACCTGCCGACGGACCTTTCTGTAAGGAACTATAAGAAGACTCGTACCGCTCCGTGACAGGTGGTGCCGAATGTCTCCGTCATGCCTTGTTCCGTCCCGGTGAGGACGTAGCTGCAGGTTCCCATCGTCCCTCCGATCAACACCGGCTGACCTGTGAGCTGGAACCAAAAACAAAAGCCCAGAGGCATTTCTTAAGCCGCATTACAAGGATAAAATGGGATGTTTTCACCCTGGACCCTGTTTCGTCCACGTTTCTGTATCTAAGGGACCGATGGGAACAACAACCTTAGAAATTGGTCCAGTGTTAAGTGAAAACGGTCAGTCAGCGTCACTAAAAGCTCAGTGTGTGACAACATTATGGGATGGATCCCTACAGAGACAGACCTTTTAGTTAAAGAGTAAGATCCTTTTAGTTTAACATGAAACAGCCCCGACATCACCATCACCAAACCCACCAGACTCCATGTAAATAATCACTACTTTCATAATCGTAAAACACACTTCATTTAAAGTGGAGAGAAACTAAATAAAACTACCAAAAGCCGTCTTTGTTCATCTTTCCACTGTTCCAACAATCACCACTCTGGTCTGGTTGGAATAAACTCTTAATTCACACATTTACATGTGGAGATATGCTGCTCTATACACGCTAAAAGTAGTGATTATTTACATGGAGTCTGGTGGAGATATGCTGTTCTATACACGCTAAAAGTAGTGATTATTTACATGGAGTCTGGTGGAGATATGCTGCTCTATACACGCTAAAAGTAGTGATTATTTACATGGAGTCTGATGGAGATATGCTGCTCTATACACACTAAAAGTAGTGATTATTTACATGGAGTCTGGTGGAGATATGCTGCTCTATACACGCTAAAAGTAGTGATTATTTACATGGAGTCTGGTGGAGATATGCTGCTCTATACACGCTAAAAGTAGTGATTATTTACATGGAGTCTGATGGAGATATGCTGCTCTATACACACTAAAAGTAGTGATTATTTACATGGAGTCTGGTGGAGATATGCTGCTCTATACACGCTAAAAGTAGTGATTATTTACATGGAGTCTGGTGGAGATATGCTGCTCTATACATACTAAAAGTAGTGATTATTTACATGGAGTCTGGTGGAGATATGCTGCTCTATAGATGCTAAAAGTAGTGATTATTTACATGGAGTCTGGTGGAGATATGCTGCTCTATACACGCTAAAAGTAGTGATTATTTACATGGAGTCTGGTGGAGATATGCTGCTCTATACATACTAAAAGTAGTGATTATTTACATGGAGTCTGGTGGAGATATGCTGCTCTATACACGCTAAAAGTAGTGGTTATTTACATGGAGTCTGGTGGAGATATGCGTGTACCTGGTAGTCTACGGGGATGAGGGGGTGGTGTGGGGGGAAGGCTCGGGTGGAGCCTTTGCGGTGGAGCAGCAGCGTCTTCTGCTTCCCGTCCACCATGTGCTCCTCGACTTTGGCGATGTTGTGCGAAACATCGTAGATGACGTGCATGTCCAGGTCGTCCGGCGTCGTGGCGAACACTTTAGAGAAGGCCTGGAAAAACACCACAGAGGAAGAAGTACTCAGATCCTTTACTGCAGTAAAAGTACTACTACCACACTGTAACAATACTCGGTTATACGTTCTGCAGTGGACATGTTTCTCAGTAAAAGTCCCGTCAGTGTGTTTAATGACATCATCATCTCAGCTGATATATGACATCATCTCAGCTGATATATGACATCATCTCAGCTGGACCTGTAGTCATATTGTTGCTAGGTTACTATATAATATCAGATTATTAACTAGTAACTAAAGCTGTCAGATGAATGTAGTGGAGTAACTAAAGTAACTAGTAACTAAAGTAACTAGTAACTAAAGCTGTCAGATGAATGTAGTGGAGTAACTAAAGTAACTAGTAACTAAAGTAACTAGTAACTAAAGCTGTCAGATGAATGTAGTTTAGTAACTAAAGAAACTAGTAACTAGTAACTAAAGCTGTCAGATGAAAGTAGTGGAGTAACTAAAGTAACTAGTAACTAAAGCTGTCAGATGAATGTAGTTTAGTAACTAAAGTAACTAGTAACTAAAGTAACTAAAGTAACTAAAGCTGTCAGATGAATGTAGCAGAGTAACTAAAGTAACTAGTAACTAAAGCTGTCAGATGGATGTAACGGAGTAACTAAAGTAACTACAGTACCCCCGTCCCCCGTCCCATGATGCTCGGCGGCGTCTACCTGGCGGGTGAGGAAGGTCATGGACGAGCGGTTGACCCAGGCGTAGTTCCCCGCCGCCGCCATGCCCTTCAGGTAGTCCTGGCCCTCCGGAGACATGATGCGGGCGCACGCCAGCTGGCGGTCGTTCACCACGATCTTGTCTCTCTTCATGGCCTTCTCCATGGCAACCAGAGCGTCTGTCAACAACATTTATTGGTTTTACACCAGAGACAGAGACAGAGACAGACAGACAGACAGACAGACAGACAGACAGACAGACAGACAGAGACTTTATTCATCCTGAATAGGCATCCAGTAACAAGACAACCATAACACAACACACACACACACACACACACACACACACACACACAGAGTCCTACCTGTGGCGACCTGGTGCCCGAGGCCCCGGCTGCCGCTGTGGATCATCACGCACACCTGGCCTTTGTGGTCGATGCCCATCTTCTTAGCGGCGTAGTCGTTGTAGATCTCGTCCACCACCTGGATCTCAGCGTAGTGGTTTCCTGCTCCCAGAGTCCCCAGCTGCAACACATCGGGACCACGTGTTAAAACTAGCCCGGTCCTGGTCCGTTAGCCCGGTCCTACCAGACTCTGGTCCACTAGCCCGGTCCTACCAGACAACTCTGGTCCACTAGCCCAGTCCTACCAGACAACTCTGGTCCACTAGCCCAGTCCTACCAGACAACTCTGGTCCACTAGCCCGGTCCTACCAGACAACTCTGGTCCACTAGCCCGGTCCTACCAGACAACTCTGGTCCACTAGCCCGGTCCTACCAGACAACTCTGGTCCACTAGCCCGGTCCTACCAGACAACTCTGGTCCACTAGCCCGGTCCTACCAGACTCTGGTCCACTAGCCCGGTCCTACCAGACTCTGGTCCACTAGCCCGGTCCTACCAGACTCTGGTCCACTAGCCCGGTCCTACCAGACTCCGGCTACTCTCCATTGACAAGTGTTAAAGGAGAATTCCGCCATTTTTAATGTTGATCTTATTATATAATATATATTATATAATAATTAATATGTCTGTACAACATGAACAGGATGCGTGTTCAACTCAGACATCGTTTTAATTCACCGACCCTGTCTCACTCCTGCCCTGGGTAGCTAGCCTGGTTAGCCGTTAGCTGCTAGCTGCTAGCCTGGTTAGCTGTTAGCAGTTAGCTGCCAGCCTGGTTAGCTGTTAGCTGCTATTGATAAATAAAATAAAGATGTGTAGATAAAGCCATGTGTAAATAAAGCCATGTGTAAATAAAGCCCCTGCCCCCGGGGCTGCTGGGATACCTGCGGCAGGCCCCTCTTCTTGGCCTTGGAGGACACCTTGTTGGGGTCGGCCTGCAGCATGCGGCCGTACTCCTCGCAGTGCTCCTTGTCCTCGGCCCAGGCGTACCCCTCCCTCAGGGACCAGTCCACTCCCATCTCCAGAGCCTCCTCCAGGTCCCTGAACACAACACGCAGCTCTCAGCCACAGCGCACTGACGGCAGTTGCCATGGCAACGATACTAGCTGAACCATCGCCCAGCAATGCAAATGAAGCCTCGGAGACTTTGGAGTAGAGCCCGACCGATATACTGCATCAGGCCGATATATCTGCCGAAATATCTGCCGATATATCGTCCGATATCAGGCCGATATATCTGCCGATATCAGGCCGCTATATCTGCCGATATCAGGCCGCTATATCTGCCGATATCAGGCCGATATATCTGCCGAGATATCTGCCGATATATCGTCCGATCATCAGGCCGCATATATCGTGCCTGATAGTCATGGCCGCTGCATAGTCTGTCCGATCATCAGGCCGATCATATCGTGCATATAGTCATGGCAATGGCAGAGTCTTCCACAAGGACGCTCACAACGTCCCTGTTAGTGATGGCGTTGCATAGTCTGTCCACCAGAGGACGCTCTACAACGTCCCTGTTGGCAACTCTGATTATTTGTTTTATTAATGCGTTTTTGTTTAAGTTTCATATCTTAAGTTTGTATTTTTCTACATTTCTTTTATCAGAATTTTAATATATTTTGATGTTCTCAAATAACTAATGTTAGGGAAATCTAAATGTTTTGTAACACGTTTCTGGATTTTTTTTTCTTTTAATATAGATAAAAGATTAGATTTAATATATGCCATATCGGCATATCAGCTTTAAATAGCCAGATATCGGTCGGGCTCTACGATGGAGGCCCTGGGCTGGCTCCTTACTTGGCCCCCATGGGGATGACTCCCTTGGACCCGACCCCCACGGGGATGTGGTCAAACAGCGCCTGGGCCAGCTGCTCCTTCACCGGCTGGACGTCCCCCTCGTCCAAGTTTGTCCTCAGCAGACGGACGCCGCAGTTGATGTCAAAACCGACCCCGCCTGCGGAAACAGCCAATCACAGCGTTGCATATTCACAGCAGCAGGGACTTATCTTCTGGTAATATTAATTACTTTTTTCTTGCGTCTGTCTGAGAATAATAAACTAATGTGTCTCGTACCTGGAGACACCACGGCATCGGGGTTGCTCATGTCGAAGGCGGCCATGTTTCCGATCGCAAATCCATATCCAGAGTGAACGTCTGGGAGACCGATGGACCTCTGTGGATCGATTAAACACACAGTACGGTCAATTAAAAGGGACATTTTGCTATTATTCAATATATTTCCCCATGTTTTGGTATCTAAGTGACTAATATACAGGACAGATGTTCAGCATCAGGTAGAAACAAGCTGTAATGTTACCCTATAGGACAGATGTTCAGCATCAGGGAGAAACAAGCTGTAATGTTGCCCTACAGGACAGATGTTCAGCATCAGGGAGAAACAAGCTGTAATGTTACCCTACAGGACAGATGTATGCTGCTCTATACACGCTAAAAGTAGTGATTATTTACATGGAGTCTGGTGGAGATATGCTGCTCTATACATGCTAAAAGTAGTGATTATTTACATGGAGTCTGGTGGAGATATGCTGCTCTATACACGCTAAAAGTAGTGATTATTTACATGGAGTCTGGTGGAGATATGCTGCTCTATACATGCTAAAAGTAGTGATTATTTACATGGAGTCTGGTGGAGATATGCTGCTCTATACACGCTAAAAGTAGTGATTATTTACATGGAGTCTGGTGGAGATATGCTGCTCTATACACGCTAAATGTAGTGATTATTTACATGGAGTCTGGTGGAGATATGCTGCTCTATACAAGCTAAAAGTAGTGATTATTTACATGGAGTCTGGTGGAGATATGCTGCTCTATACACGCTAAAAGTAGTGATTATTTACATGGAGTCTGGTGGAGATATGCTGCTCTATACAAGCTAAAAGTAGTGATTATTTACATGGAGTCTGGTGGAGATATGCTGCTCTATACATGCTAAAAGTAGTGATTATTTACATGGAGTCTGGTGGAGATATGCTGCTCTATACATGCTAAAAGTAGTGATTATTTACATGGAGTCTGGTGGAGATATGCTGCTCTATACACGCTAAAAGTAGTGATTATTTACATGGAGTCTGGTGGAGATATGCTGCTCTATACACGCTAAAAGTAGTGATTATTTACATGGAGTCTTGTGGAGATATGCTGCTCTATACACGCTAAAAGTAGTGATTATTTACATGGAGTCTGGTGGAGATATGCTGCTCTATACATGCTAAAAGTAGTGATTATTTACATGGAGTCTGGTGGGTTTGGTGATGGTGATTTCTGTTTCATGTTAAACTAAAAGGATCTTACTCTTTAAATAAAAGGTCTATCTCTGTAGGGATCCATCCCATAATGTTGTCACACACTTAGAATAATAATCTGAGTCTGTCAGCGGCAACAACAACTTTCAGTGGACGCTGACTGACGCAAACAGTGCACAATATCCTATTAACGTTACACTGCAGCTTGTTTCTCTTGTTTAATACTGGACCAATTTCAAAGATTGTTGTTTTTGGCACCAGCCACTTGGACACATTGTGTAGGTCCGCTCACGTGTACGATCCCCGGCAGTGCCGCCACGTTCCCGATCTGTTTCATGGCTGGAAGGAATCCTCCCACGCCACCTGGGGGACAGAAACCGTAACTGAAGTCAGACGTCGGAGTGATTTCACCGGGTGAAGAGATGCGGTGAACAGCAGCTGACCTCTCCCTCCACAGGCCTGGCGGAGCTCCTCAAACATCAGCTTCTCCAGAGGCTCGTTGACGTAGAAGACGCCCTCCACCTGAAAGAAAAGGTCTGTTTGAATCTTCACATAGACTCTGAGGATTGTTGAGCTTCAATATAATAAAACATATGACACTGTCCTAGAATCTTAAATCTTTTTTTTAAAAAAAGGTTATAATTGCAATATATCGCAGAATATTGCAAAGTATAGTTATAGTTTGGGCCTAAATCTTTTAACCAAAAGTATTGGATCCTTATAAAATGTTTCATCCATCTTCATCAGCTTATCCAGTATCAGGTCTCAGGGGCAGCAGCTCCAGTAGGGGACCCCAAACCTCCCTTTTCCCGAGCCACATCAACCAGCTCCGACTGGGGGATCCCGAGGCGTTCCCAGGCCAGGTTGGAGATATAATCCCTCCACCTAGTCCTGGGTCTTCCCCGAGGCCTCCTCCCAGCTGGACGTCCCTCCACCTAGTCCTGGGTCTTCCCCGAGGCCTCCTCCCAGCTGGACGTCCCTCCACCTAGTCCTGGGTCTTCCCCGAGGCCTCCTCCCAGCTGGACGTCCCTCCACCTAGTCCTGGGTCTTCCCCGAGGCCTCCTCCCAGCTGGACGTCCCTCCACCTAGTCCTGGGTCTTCCCCGAGGCCTCCTCCCAGCTGGACGTCCCTCCACCTAGTCCTGGGTCTTCCCGGAGGCCTCCTGAGGACTGAGCTTCTCACCCTATCTCTAAGGGAGACGCCAACCCCCCCCCCCTCCTGAAGAAACACATTTCGGCCACTTGTACCCTGTACCCATATAAAATGTTTCTTTATGTTAAAAGGTTTTAGAGTTTTAGTCTCTCGATTTCATATCAATTTCATCAGATTATACTCCACGGATCTCCATTAGAAAAACTGTAAATTAAATCTTAGGATGCCTAAGTAGCCAAACAATACAATATATTTTGATTTATGTTACATGTTCACATATCATTAGGAACCACCCTGTAATTCGGCTACTATTTCATATCTATAAGACGCATGACTCCACTACGTCAGCAGGTTTTATCTTTGCTTTACGGCTGATATCGGCAACAGTTTTCATTGGTATGTATTGTATTAGTGCGTATTAGTTTCATTGGTTCTTGGGACTACATACAGTTTATTATAGTTATATATCCAGAAGGGAGTCCCTGCCCGGTTAAAGTCTACATAACTAGCCAACATGTGCTAACTGACTGTATAGTTACCAGTAATGCTGTGAGCTAACCTGCTAGTTACCTGTAATGCTGTGAGCTAGCCTGCTAGTTAGCCACGCTAACAGCTAACAGAGTCTCACCTGCATGTTCGGAACGAACCCTTTTTTAATCCTCCAGGTGTTCTTGCCCATCTTGTCCAGATACTGCAGCTCATCGTTATAACTCCGACTCATTGTTCCGATCAGAGAAGATTTGAGGTTACAAGAGTTCAACGCTGCGTTTAGTGTCAGCAGGCGGAGCGGTACGGAAGCCCGTGATGACACAAAAACGCGAAACGTTTGTTTTCTTCAATGTTGAATATTACATCCTTTTTATCTTTTTCTTTTGTGTGTATTTCATTGAATGTACATTCTCTACGAGATTGTGTATTATTATGTTTTTGTAATGTTTACAATATTCATTTTATTTAAAAAACAACAACAACAACAACGCTGTTACAGTCTATGGGCATGACGCATGAACATTTTTAACTTTTTACGTAAATTAAATGAAGATACAAATGGTGAAAAAAGTAACATAGATGTCATAAAAAGTGACAAATGTAAAAATAAAATTAAAAAAAAGCTTTAAAAATGTAGGGAAACCATAGACTGCATATATATTGATATTAATATTAACGGTCTATGGGAAATTTCAAAAGGCTCAGAAAAAGTCAACAACTGTTGAAAAAAATGACAAAACCATTGGAGGAAAGACACAAAAGGGTCGAAAAAGACGACGAAGATAGAAATGTCAAATAAAGTGACAAAAATGTGAACAAATGTCAAATAAAGTGACAAAAATGTGAAAATATGTCGAATAAAGTAACAAAAATGTCATAAAAAGTGACAAATGTAAAACAAATTAATAAAAAAAGCGTTAAAAATTGAGGTAAAACCCACGAAAATTTCAAAAAGCTCAGAAAAAGTCATAAAATGACAAAATCATCGTGGGAAAGACACTAAAGGGTCGAAGAAGACGACCTTACCGTTGATTAAAGGTTGTTAATTTTACATTTTGACCCAGAAAAACAAAAAAATTCCCAGTTTGCGGGAAAACTTTGTATTTAAAATTTTAATTTCAGGATCAATAAAAGTTTTAAAAACAACAAAAATAACATCACGAGGGTTAATGTCTTTTTTGAGCTTCTGTAAAAGTTAGTTTTAGGGTAAAACCTATGAAGCATTTTAATATATATTCATTTTAATATTAATATATATATATATCATACATCACATACATGTGAGGAAGAGGAGGAGTACTGGTGAGGTCATGTGAATAGAAATGAGCAATTAGGCCTATTTGGTTAATATTCTATAATATTATAGAGAACTTCTACCTCCATTACTATATCCCGGAGATTACCAGCAGCCCTAAAACACCTGCCGGGACAGGTGTTCGCCAACTCACGAGCTGCTCGCTCGCCGTAGTTGTAGTCATGTTGTCGCACACGTGTAGTCAAGTTGTTAGCAGAGCCAGGCGTTTGGCCAGGGGCCTTCAAAATAAAAGCATATACATATAGTACATATTGGATGTCTGTCTGTTTATCAAACTGTCTGTCTGTCTCTCTATTTATCTCTCTATCTGTCTTTCTATCTGTCTCTCTATCTGTCTACCTGTCTACCTGTCTGTCTCTCGATCTCTCTATTTGTCTGTCTGTCTCTCTATCTATTTGTCTGTCTCTCTATCTCTCTATCTGTCTTTCTATCTGTCTCTCTATCTGTCTACCTGTCTGTCTCTCTATCTCTCTATTTGTCTGTCTGTCTCTCTATCTATTTGTCTGTCTGTCTATCTGTCTCTCTATTTGTCTGTCTCTCTATCTGTCTCTCTATTTGTCTATCTGTCTCTCGATCTATATGTCTGTCTCTCTCTCTATATGTCTCTCTGTCTAACTGTCTGTCTCTCTATCTCTCTATATGTCTCTCTATCTATTTGTCTGTCTATCTATCTGTCCGTTTCTCTGTCTAACTGTCTGTCTCTCTGTCTCTCTTTCTGTCTCTCTATCTATTTGTCTGTCTAACTTTCTGTCTCTCTATCTGTCTTTCTCTCTATCTGTCTATCTGTCTGCCTGCCTGTCTCTCTCTCTATCTATCTGTCTCTCTATCTATCTGTCTGTCTGTCTGCCTGCCTGTCTCTCTATCTGTCTATCTGTCTGTCTCTCTATCTGTCTGTCCAACCATCTTATCCCTCTGTCTTGTATTTTATGTTGAAAATCTCCATTTTGAAACAGGAAGTAGTCTCATTAGCGGTGCCGTGTTGACGCCGCTGCTGGTCTGTAAACAGACGCAAGTCTTCAGAGGAATGCGCTAAAACCACCTGGATTTACTCACTTTAACCGTCATGTGAGTGTCTTTCTGTTCTCACGGCTCTTATCGCCTCATCGTCGGTTAAACAAGTCAACTAGCTAACCTCGTTAGCACTAAGTTAACTAGCTAGCAGCTAAGTTAACTAGCGAAGCGTCACTGTTACGCAGCAACTTAAAACGTTAGTTACCGTTCAGCCCAGAAATGAAAACGAAACGTTTAATTTCTTCTTAAATAACAAACCGGCCTTTTGATAGATGTGTTGAACCTATTTCTGTGTTGTTTTGTTTATTTTGGTATGTATAGTATAATATAATATAATAATAATAATAATACTAATACTAATACTAATACTAATGTGTCGACGGGGTTGTCTTGTTGTTGTCATGTTTTCTTCCAAACTCACAACTTCCACACGTTAATTAACGGAAAATGCAAAGTTATTTATATCTAATTTGTTTGCCGAATTATTAAATACAGTCTGGTTTCATGGTAACAAGAAGCTGCAGTACTCCCAACTCAACGAAAACAACGCTAATGACTCGTCAAACTTTAAAACATGGAGATTTGTGACGGAGTTTTGTAATAGAAAGATAGCAAAGTAATGACTCTGCCCGGTCCTACCAGACTCTGGTCCATTATACTGGTCCTACCAGACTCTGGTCCATTAGCCCGATCCTACCAGACTCTGGTCCATTAGCCCGATCCTACCAGACTCTGGTCCATTAGCCCGGTCTTACCAGACTCTGGTCCATTATACTGGTCCTACCAGACTCTGGTCCATTATACTGGTCCTACCAGACTCTGGTCCATTATACTGGTCCTACCAGACTCTGGTCCATTATACTGGTCCTACCAGACTCTGGTCCATTAGCCCGGTCCTACCAGACTCTGGTCCACTAGCCCGGTCCTACCAGGCTCTGGTCCATCTAGCCCGGTCCTACCAGGCTCTGGTCCATTTACCCGGTCCTACCAGACTCTGGTCCATTATACTGGTCCCACCAGACTCTGGTCCACTAGCCCGGTCCTACCAGACTCTCGTCTATTATCCCGGTCCTACCAGACTCTGGTCCATTAGCCCGGTCCTACAAGACTCTGGTCCATTAGCCCGGTCCTACCAGACTCTGGTCCATTAGCCCGGTCCTACCAGACTCTGGTCCACTAGCCCGGTCCTACCAGACTCTGGTCCATTATACTGGTCCCACCAGACTCTGGTCCACTAGCCCGGTCCTACTAGACTCTGGTCCATTAACCCGGTCCTACCAGACTCTGGTCCACTAGCCCGGTCCTACCAGACTCTGGTCCATTATACTGGTCCTACCAGACTCTGGTCCATTATACTGGTCCTACCAGACTCTGGTCCATTAGCCCGGTCCTACCAGACTCTGGTCCACTAGCCCGGTCCTACCAGACTCTGGTCTATTATCCCGGTCCTACCAGACTCTGGTCCACTAGCCCGGTCCTACCAGACTCTGGTCTATTATCCCGGTCCTACCAGACTCTGGTCCACTAGCCCGGTCCTACAAGACTCTGGTCCATTAGCCCGGTCCTACCAGACTCTGGTCCACTAGCCCGGTCCTACCAGACTCTGGTCCATTATACTGGTCCCACCAGACTCTGGTCCACTAGCCCGGTCCTACCAGACTCTGGTCCATTATACTGGTCCCACCAGACTCTGGTCCATTAGCCCGATCCCACCAGACTCTGGTCCATTAGCCCGGTCTTACCAGACTCTGGTCCATTATACCGGTCCCACCAGACTCTGGTCCATTAGCCCGGTCCTACCAGACTTTGGTCCATTAGCCCGGTCCCACCAGCCTCTGGTCCATTAGCCCGGTCCTAGACTCCAGACTAGACCTGATGGACGTAGCAGGGCGGAGGTTATAATAATAATAATAATAATAATAATAATAATAATAATAATAATAATAATAACTCCTTTTCCTGAAGCTCTGTGTGATTTCCTTGCTGAGAGTGAACCGGTTCATCTTCGGTGCGCAGCATGAAGCTGCGAGTCCGGCTCCACCGGCAGACCACCAGGGTGGACTTACCGGGAGAAGAACCCAGTCTGAGCGAGCTCACAGACCTCATCAAGGAGACGCTGCTGTCCTCTCACGGGCTCAGGTCAGACATCCGTCTTTAGACATGATCTCAGCTAGAAGACAACAGGAAGCCTTCACTGGCACCACACACCTGGGCAACACCTGCTCAGACACCTGGGCAACACCTGCACGGGGGGGGGGGGGTACTAATATAAATTAGTAAGAAAGATAAATATGGTTTTGTACGCATTATGTCAATAATATTACACTGTTATGAAATTAAATGATAGAATACTTAATATTGTACAGTAATGAAATTGCACAGAATTTCAGTATAGCTGCTATTATTATTATTATTATGTTATTATTATTATTATGTTATTATTTGTATATTATAACACAGGATTTCAGTGTTTTCTAAGGTATAGCTGCTATTATTATTATTATTATTATTATGTTATTATTTGTATATTATAACACAGGATTTCAGTGTTTTCTAAGGTATAGCTGCTATTATTATTATTATTATTATTATTATTATTATTAGCTGGTGACATGGAGAAAATCCGATGATATTTTTGACCACAAACACTACCGGTCCAAAGTTTGGGGTCCCATAGAAATTCCCATTGCACCTCCATTGTAGACAGAATACCAGCTGAGATCAGTTGCATTGTTTTTTTAACCAGGGCAGTAATCAGATTACATTATGTGCTTACATAATAGTAAAATGGTTCTCCAATGTTTTTCTAGTGTTTTATTTTTAAATGATAGATTAGTACACAGAATGTGCCTTTGGAACATTGGATGAATGGTTGCTGATAATGGGCAATGTAGATATTGCATTAAAGATCAGCCCCCCCACCCAAATTAGCAGGTATTCTGTCTATAATGGAGTGGTATGGAAATGTAGAAGTGACCCCAAACTTTGGACCGGTAGTGTACGTGGATGTGTTATTTCAGCTGAGAGTGGTAGTGTTAGAGCGTTGTCAGGGTCCCGGTGGCGGCCGGAGGTTTGATTCCCGGGTGTGTTTCAGTGCAGACACGCGGTTCAGCCTGTCGCTCAACGGCTCCGAGCTTCTGTCCGACTCCGGCGAGACGCTGGCGTCCTGCGGCATCGTGTCCGGGGATCTGGTCTGCGTCGTCCTGCCTGAGTCTGCAGCCGGCGCCTCCAACGGGACGCCCGGCGGCGGGACGCCCGGCAGCGGGACGCCCGGCGGCGGGACAGAGCCCCAGGGACAGCCTGCTGCCCTGACACCCAGCCTGCAGGTGAGACCTTCACTAGTCTGGCTCTGGCAGACCTTCCTCCACAGCGCTGCGGAGGAGGGACTCACACCCAGGCATTACTTTATTAAACATTATTATATAAAAATATAATACAATATTTGACTTTGTCCATTAACAAAGTCAAATATTGTATTATATTTTTATATAATAATGTTTTATTACATGTCTCATAGGGGTGGGGGAAGAAATCGATATTTTCAGTGGTTTTACTTTATCGATACACAGTATGGATCTGTTATTATTCATTATATATTATATAGTATATTATATAGTATATATCATATATTATATAGTATATATTATATATGTGATGGTCAGTTTGTCCCATTAATAACATTGAAGTGAGATGAACAAACAGAGAAATGTTTTTAGATGAAACAGATGTTGAGAAGTTTCCTTTTGGGGACGTCGTTAGAAATTTGGAAAAATTAGAAGTTGGAGAAAAGGTAATAAATTACAATATATCTCAGATTGTATTGTATCGGGATGATATCGTATCATCTGATCCCCCCCCCCAGTATCTCAGTAGTCTTCTCTTACAGTTTGGTCGACTTAAAGCCCCTAAAGGTCAGCAGAGAGGAGATCAAGCATGGAAAGACTAGATTTTCTTTTTTTGGAATTCCCTTTAAAGCAGGCGTGTCTAACCGTGACATTGTCGTTGTTTTGAACAAACAGCTGACAGGCAGCAGCATGAGGCCTGCAGCCGCTGTCACACAGACTCAGGACCCCCCCGAGGTGGACTCTGGACCCCCCGGACCCCCTGGACCGTCGGAGCCCAGCTGGGAGCCGATGCTGTGCAGCGAGGCGGAGGACGGCCAGGCTCCTCTCTCCCTGGAGCTCCTCCACCACTCGGCTCAGCCCAGCAGCCCCAGCGACGCCGTCATGGTGGCCGGACACCTGCTGATGCTGGAGACCGGCTTCTGTCCCCAGGTAGGACGGCTTCTGTCCCCAGGTAGGACGGCTTCTGTCCCCAGGTAGGATGGCCGGGGGATGGAGAGCATCCAGATCTGTCTGGAAAACTTAAACTACACGTAAACTCTGAAGAACTAACTAAAACTACACGGAAAAGACGTCAACAAATCTAATCTAAAATACAATTTTGTGTGTGTGTGTGTCTGTGTGTGTGCCTGTGTCTGTGTCTGTGTGTGTGTGTCTGTGTGCCTGTGTGTGTATGTGTGTGTGTGTGCGCGCCTGTGTGTGTGTCTGTGTGTGTGTGTCTCTGTGTGTGTGTGTGTGTGTGTGTGTCTCTGTGTGTGTGTGTGTGTGTGTGTGTTTCTGTGTGTGTGTGTGTGTGTGTGTGTCTCTGTCTGTGTGTGTGTGTGTCTGTGTGTGTGTGTCTCTGTGTGTGTGTGTGTCTCTGTGTGTGTGTGTGTGTGTGTGTGTGTGTCTCTGTGTGTGTGTGTGTGTGTGTGTGTTTCTGTGTGTGTGTGTGTGTGTGTGTGTCTCTGTCTGTGTGTGTGTGTCTCTGTGTGTGTGTGTGTGTCTGTGTGTGTGTGTGTGTGTGTGTGTGTGTGTGTGTGTGTCTCTGTCTGTGTGTGTGTCTCTGTGTGTGTGTGTGTGTCTCTGTGTGTGTGTGTCTGTCTGTGTGTGTGTGTGTGTGTGTGTGTGTGTGTGTGTGTGTGTGTGTGTGTTCAGGGCTGTGTTCCTAAGCCCGGGGAGATGCCTCCAGGCTGGAGTTCAGCAGCTGGAGTGTACCGGCTGCAGTACTCCCACCCGCTGTGTGAAGGCAGCCTGGCCATGGTGGTGGGCGTGTGCATGGGCCCCGTGCTCGTCATCAACGGTCAGTCCCCCCCCCCCATCCCCCCATCCCCCATCAGTCCCCCCCCCCATCCCCCATCAGTCCCCTTGCGTGAGTCATCCCGAAAGGATTAATAAAGACAAGTCTCTTCTGCAGACTGCCTGTGGCCGGGGTGGCCCAGCCGTAGAGCGGGCGCACATGTACTGAGAGGTTTATGCCTCGATTTTTAAAAGCTTGCTAAGGTTAATGGAGGTAGAAATAGTATCTTTGGATATTGTATATTGATTAGTACCGAACCTTAAAAGCACAAAAAATGATATTTGGGACCAAATATGATCTATAAATCAACCAGGGGTATCTTCACCCATTCATCGTTATATTATAGGATTAATCAAAACTGGGTTTTTTTTGTCAAGTTTTTGTTGCTTTTCTTTTAATTTAAGTTTCTGCTGCGGGACATTTTTGTCGCCTTTTTCAAATTTGTCTTTGACATTTGAGTTTTTTTGTTGTTGTTTTCTAGGTTTTTCTGGGACAATTTGTTAGAGTTTTTTGTCGCCTTTTTTTGAGTCTTAGAGTTTATTTGTTTTTTTGGACAACTTTTGGACCATTGTATATGCTAACACATGCTAATATGCTAACACATGCTAGCACATCTTATAACATGCTAACACATGCTAATATGCTAACACATGCTAGCACATCTTATAACATGCTAACATATGCTAAATGCTTACATATGCTGATATGCAAAAATGCTCGTATGCTATCATATGCTAACATGCTTTTTCCAAGTTCTTGTCTCTTTTTTTCAAGTTTTTTTGCAACAATTTTTTCAATGTTTTTGTCTCTTTTTTCAATACATGCAGAAATGTCCCAGGACCCCCCGTCCCCCTCCCCCCTTCCCTTGCTCTGTAATAACGGGCAAAACCTTCTCTCATGTCTTTACCGGCTTAACTTAAAACAAATCCTTCAAATCGCTTTCATCATGAGTATTTTTATTTCCTGAAGCATTGAAACTGATATTTTGTTCTTCTGCAGCGACTCTGAAGGTGAACGACACCGTCGACACCGTCCGCAAACTGTGTCTGAATCCGTCCGGCTTCGTGACCCACGAGTGGCCAGGTAGAGCTTCCCATTGGTCCAACATGACACCAGAGAGCTTCCCATTGGTCCAACATGACACTAGAGAGCTTCCCATTGGTCCAACATGACACCAGAGAGCTTCCCATTGGTCCAACATGACACCAGAGAGCTTCCCATTGGTCCAACATGACACTAGAGAGCTTCCCATTGGTCCAACATGACACCAGAGAGCTTCCCATTGGTCCAACATGACACTAGAGAGCTTCTCATTGGTCCAACATGACACTAGAGAGCTTCTCATTGGTCCAACATGACACTAGAGAGCTTCTCATTGGTCCAACATGACACTAGAGAGCTTCTCATTGGTCCAACATGACACCAGAGAGCTTCCCATTGGTCCAACATGACACCAGAGAGCTTCCCATTGGTCCAACATGACACCAGAGAGCTTCTCATTGGTCCAACATGACACTAGAGAGCTTCTCATTGGTCCAACATGACACTAGAGAGCTTCTCATTGGTCCAACATGACACCAGAGAGCTTCCCATTGGTCCAACATGACACCAGAGAGCTTCCCATTGGTCCAACATGACACCAGAGAGCTTCCCATTGGTCCAACATGACACTAGAGAGCTTCTCATTGGTCCAACATGACACTAGAGAGCTTCTCATTGGTCCAACATGACACTAGAGAGCTTCTCATTGGTCCAACATGACACTAGAGAGCTTCTCATTGGTCCAACATGACACCAGAGAGCTTCCCATTGGTCCAACATGACACCAGAGAGCTTCCCATTGGTCCAACATGACACCAGAGAGCTTCCCATTGGTCCAACATGACACTAGAGAGCTTCTCATTGGTCCAACATGACACTAGAGAGCTTCTCATTGGTCCAACATGACACTAGAGAGCTTCTCATTGGTCCAACATGACACTAGAGAGCTTCCCATTGGTCCAACATGACACTAGAGAGCTTCTCATTGGTCCAACATGACACTAGAGAGCTTCTCATTGGTCCAACATGACACTAGAGAGCTTCCCATTGGTCCAACATGACACTAGAGAGCTTCCCATTGGTCCAACATGACACTAGAGAGCTTCCCATTGGTCCAACATGACACTAGAGCGCTTCCCATTGGTCCAACATGACACTAGAGAGCTTCTCATTGGTCCAACATGACACCAGAGAGCTTCCCATTGGTCCAACATGACACCAGAGCGCTTCCCATTGGTCCAACATGACACCAGAGAGCTTCCCATTGGTCCAACATGACACCAGAGAGCTTCCCATTGGTCCAACATGACACCAGAGAGCTTCCCATTGGTCCAACATGACACCAGAGAGCTTCCCATTGGTCCAACATGACACCAGAGAGCTTCCCATTGGTCCAACATGACACCAGAGAGCTTCCCATTGGTCCAACATGACACCAGAGAGCTTCCCATTGGTCCAACATGACACCAGAGAGCTTCCCATTGGTCCAACATGACACTAGAGAGCTTCCCATTGGTCCAACATGACACTAGACACACTAGACCAGCGTAATCTGTGACAATAACAATTATAATAATAATGATAATAATAATAATAATAATAATACTAATAATGATAATAATTATAATTATATAAATGTGTCGTGTGTTCAGGAGAAAGTGCCGCTGCAGCTTTCAGAGATCTGAAGAAACTGTCCCGAACCTTCAAAGACCAGCTGGCGTACCCGCTGATCGCTGCCGCCAGAGAAGGTGTGTGTGTGTGTGTGTGTGTGTGTGTGTGTGTGTGTGTGTGTGTGTGTGTGTGTGTGTGTGTGTGCGTGCGTGTGTGCACACCGCAGCTTTCCATTATTCTCGGCACACAACTATCTTTTTCTAATAATAATGATAAATAACTATTAACTAAAGCTGTCAGATGAATGTAGCGGAGTAAACAGTAGAATATTTCTCTCTGAAATGTAGGGGAGTAGAACAAGTACAAGTACCTCAAACATTTGGACTGAAGTACAGTCCTGGAGTAAATGTACCTAGTTCCTAGTTACTGCTGACTGTGATGTCACTGTGATGTCACTGCGATGTGACTGTGATGTCACTGTTCCCAGCGATGGCGCTGCCCGTGGCGTTCGGTCTGGCTGCCCTCCCCCCGGAGCTGCTCCTGCGGGTCCTCCGGCTGCTGGACGTCCGCTCCGTGGTCAGGCTGTCTTCCTGCTGCCGACACTTCAGCTGCTGCACGGCCGACTCCACGCTGTGGAGACACCTGTACCTGCGCGACTTCTCAGGTGAGACAAATCACGGTTTTAAGGACACAGTTTGTCCTCTGATCGTCTGGCTGCGTGTGTGACTAAAGGGTAACTTTGGTGTTTTTTAACCCGGGACCATATTTCCCCCCATTATTGTGTCTAAGTGACTGATGTAAACAAAAACGAGGGCGCTCTGACCGGCAGCCTACCTCAACACTTCCTCTGAGTAGTAGTAGCAGATGCTAACATGCTAACACATCTACTAACATGCTATCATATGCTAATATGCATGTGCAAGTGATTATTTACATGGAGTCTGGTGGAGATATGCTGCTCTATACATGCTAAAAGTAGTGATTATTTACATGGAGTCTGGTGGAGATATGCTGCTCTATACATGCTAAAAGTAGTGATTATTTACATGGAGTCTGGTGGAGATATGCTGCTCTATACATGCTAAAAGTAGTGATTATTTACATGGAGTCTGGTGGAGATATGCTGCTCTATACACGCTAAAAGTAGTGATTATTTACATGGAGTCTGGTGGAGATATGCTGCTCTATACATGCTAAAAGTAGTGATTATTTACATGGAGTCTGGTGGGTTTGGTGATGGTGATTTCTGTTTCATGTTAAACTAAAAGGATCTTACTCTTTAACTAAAAGTCTCTGTAGGGATCCATCCCATAATGTTGTCACACACTTGGAATAATCTGAGTTTAACTTCACTTGTAGCTTGTTTTGCTGCTGCTGACTCCAGCAGTCTTGCTTTATTTTGGACCAATTTCAAAGATTGTTGTTCCCATCAGTCACTAAAGACACAAAACATGGAGAAATAGGGTGGAAAACTCCGAAGTCATTCTTTAAATAAGGAATAATAAACATGTCTGTGTTGCGGTTCAGATCGAGATCTCAGCCGGTCCAGAGACACAGACTGGAGAGAGGTGAGAACAACGTTATAACGTGTGTGTGTGTGTGTATATATATATATATAAATATGGGTGTGTGTATATGTATGTGTATGTATATATATTACATATTAAGATATTGACTCTTTTATTGTGTAAATCTCTCCAGCTGTACAAGCGGTTCCATAAGATTCGCTGTGAGCTCCGCCAGATGACCCGGCACCGCTCCCCCCCGTGCCCGTCCCGTACCACCCCCTCCACCACCCGCTGCCGGTCCCGCTGCACCCCCCGCTGCCCGGCATCATCGGGGGGGAGTACGACCAGTGGCCGGTCCTCCCCCGCGTCCTCCTCCCCCGCTACGACCTCATCGGCTCGCCGCGGGACCCCGACGGGCGGCTCCCCCGAGTGCGTCCGACGGCGGGACGTCCCGCAGACATCCGGCGAGGATTCATCTGAGTCGCGTCGCTTTGCTCCTTCTTTTCTTTCTTCTTCTGCAATAAAAACAACAGCAGCGACCTCAACGACACCAGTGCTTATTTATCAGGAACAGGAAGCAGAAAGCTTTTATTTTGTAGGAGGGCTACAGCTACGCCGACGACAGTTCACTTAACCCTCATGTTGTCCTCATGTTGTCCTCATGTTGTCCTCATGTTGTCCTCATGTTGTCCTCATGTTGCCTTCATGTTGTCCTCATGTTGTCCTCATGTTGTCTTCATGTTGTCCTCATGTTGTCCTCATGTTGTCCTCATGTTGTCTTCATGTTGCCTTCATGTTGTCCTCATGTTGTCCTCATGTTGTCCTCATGTTGTCCTCATGTTGTCCTCATGTTGTCCTCATGTTGCCCTCATGTTGTCCTCATGTTGTCCTCATGTTGTCCTCATGTTGTCCTCATGTTGTCCTCATGTTGTCCTCATGTTGTCCTCATGTTGTCCTATATCAATGTTGTTTTTAATTCCCCAAAATAACATGATTGATTCCACCCAACGCTCTTTGCCAAGTACAAATCTCTACTTTCATTAATTTTGGGGCGTCTTATTCAATTTTATAGCATTGTAAAACAAATGGAAGTGTTTTTGAAATAGTATTGAGTAAAAGTTGACATATTCCAGTCTGTGATTATCATCAACATCCATTCCTTTAATTTTAGTCTCAATAATTCCTAATTTCTGATTTTCTAACTCAAACATTAGGTATAATTTCCTATAAATGAGGTTTATTGACCATAAATTCCCAAAATAACTAAAAAACTAAAGTTAATAAGTTAGTGTTACGTAGTGTTGAAAATGTCAAAAAAAAGTGACAAACATGGAAAAAAAACGTAAAAAATGTTGAAAAAGTTAAAAACATCGATAAAAGCGTCAACAAAGGTGTTGATTTTCAGGAAGACGATACGAGGGTTAACGACCTGAAGGACTCGTTAACTTTAGGAAAAAGAAAGTATTAAAAATATAAGATTATATTAGCTCAGATTTAGCTGTTTTTTGCTCACATTCTTGAGTTAATCTGAGTTTAATAATAAACCTTCACACAGTAAAGCTAACCCTTTTCAAAATAAAAGTACTCTGCTGAAGTCAAAACTATGAGATAGTCATCATTTTGGCTTTTTATGGAATTCTGTAACTTTTAAAGGTTTGACTCAGTTTTTCATAATTCTGACTTTTATTTGCCTCACTGTTAAAACGCTGACTCTTATTATGATTATTATGATGATTGTTTTCTGCTTTGAACGCGAATAATATGCAAATTAAAATAAATCCGACTTCAAGATGTTTGTAACTTTGTAGTAAACGACATTTTGTCTCTTTCTTCTCCGGCCCTTTAAGGGTACTGGGACGTTGGGCCAGCCGATGGGGAGACTCTGGACCATTACCTGGTCCTACCAGACTCTGGACCATTACCTGGTCCTACCAGACTCTGGTTTGTTAGCCCGGTCCTACCAGACTCTGGACCATTACCTGGTCCTACCAGACTCTGGTTTGTTAGCCCGGTCCTACCAGACTCTGGTCCATTACCTGGTCCTACCAGACTCTGGTCCATTAGCCCAGTCCTACCAGACTGTGGACCATTACCTGGTCCTACCAGACTCTGGTTTGTTAGCCCGGTCCTACCAGACTCTGGTCCATTACTTGGTCCTACCAGACTGTGGACCATTACCTGGTCCTACCAGACTCTGGTCCATTAGCCCGGTCCTACCAGACTCTGGTCCACTAGCCCGGTCCTACCAGACTGTGGACCATTACCTGGTCCTACCGGACTCTGGACCATTACCTGGTCCTACCAGACTCTGGACCATTACCTGGTCCTACCAGACTCTGGACCATTACTTGGTCCTACCAGACTCTGGTCCATTAGCCCGGTCTGACTAATATTTTGAAATATATATATATATATATATATTTTTTTTTTTGGGACATTTCAACTTTTTTCCCCCCAAAGTTTTTTCTCAGCACGTTTTTTTTCATTATTTTTTTCTTCTTCGATTTTTTTAGATGTTTTTGTCTCTTCTTTCAAACCCCTGCCAACACCCCCCCCCCCCACCCACACGTTGAACCCAAAGTTACAGCCTTGGTCTTAAATCTTTTTTTTTTTTTACTTTGTAAAAATTTTAAAGTAAAAAAAACATTTTTTTTTTAAAGGCTACAAACCAAAATAGCAATTTGACTATTTAAACATTTTAAATTAAAAGGTTAAAAATGTGTTAAATAATAAAAACATGTATTTATCTACTGAACAATGATCTGATAATCTGTACTGTTGGAAATAAGAATGCAATTAACTGAAAATGTGGCAAAAAAAGGTTATTTTGTATATTTCAAATAGTTTTATCATTTAAAAACATAAACACATAACACACATTAAAATATATATATTTATTGACTTTTATTTAATTAAATATCCATGTTTTTACTCCTGCAGACACGGACAATTACGTCATCTTTTGTCTTGAAACAAAGGGTGCGCTCGTTTACCTAACCACGTGTAACCGGCAGTGAGTTTCCCATCTGGGCGGGCGGAGTTTGACGCGGCGACGCACCGGTGTTACATTCATTCTGGTACCCTTTAACATCCTGTGATCTGATTCACAGTGTACATGTTTTTCTAACCACTGTTTAAATTAAATTCAGAGACGGTCGTTAGTCACCGACAGCCATCAAACGGTCCGTTAACGGGTCAGATTCGGTGAGTTTCTTTCCGTTGAGTCACAGAATGTAAGGGTTCACCATTTTCTCCGTTACACGTGCTCCGGTTCCAACTGACAAATGTAGCGAAACCGTCCGTAAATATAATCACCAAAACGTTAAAAACAACACAGATTAATTCCTCCACCGATGCACCGAAACTCTTCTTTGATTTATTCCGGTAACGTTGTTTAAAAGTAAAGTTGGCTTCGTTAACGTTCGGGTAACGTAACTTACGTTGTAAAAAAAACGTAACGTACGTTAGCTGAAGCTTACGTAACGTACGTTAGCTGAAAGCTTACGTAACGTACGTTAGCTAACTTTTACGTTAGCTGTTTAGCCGGGTGCTAATTTAAACCTCTTCTGACTAACTGTGAAGGTAATATATGAATTATTATTATTTTATTAACTTCACAAGGACGTAGTTGTGTTCTCCATGGTTCTAACCCGTCTCTGTCCATGTTATCTGACCTAGTAACGATTATTATTACTTATACTTTCACAACATTTATACCAATCTTCTAGCTAGTTCCCCGTCACTGCCAACGGTTTACGGCACAATAACTGTCATACTGAGATTAGTGAAATCCATGAAATAAAGTTTATCATTACAAACAATAACAGAAGATGGAAATCATTTCAGAAACGTTGTAGCTATCTATGGTTGATGCTATGCTAACGTTAGCTCCAAACACCATTCAACTGGCAGCCGTTGTTGTGTTTGATGCTAACTTGTAGCTAAGATAGCAGTCTCTCGTTAGCATCTTATATGCTACTTGTCGCAAAGTGACGCATGCGCGATTCAAATCTGCACTCGACTCACATCGGGGAGTGACGCCCTGCGATAGTTTCGTATGTTGTTGTTGTTTTTTTGTTAGAAGAAAAATTAAAACCAGTCCCGGTGTAACACCAAATTCTGTGACCATCGTATTTTGTGACTGTAGGGGGCGCTGTTGCCACTGGCACAAGGGGTCACATATTCTGACAGCTGTTGTCAGAATATGTGACCCTACTGTAACTTGGCAGAAATCACCTGTAACAACAACCAAACCATTTCAGGTGACTTGTTTTATCTTCATGTATATAGACAAGAAACAATAATCACTCTGGTCAACATCTGGTCTTAGGCACAAAGGGTCACATATTCTGACAACAACTGTCAAAATATGTGACCCCTTGTGCCTAAGACCAGATGTTGCCCAAAGTGATTTTTTTTTGTCTATACATAAAGTATGAAGATAAAATAAGTCACCTGTAATGGTTTGATTGTTGTGACAGGTGAATTTTGAAATGTTCAAATATATATGAATTTGTTTATGGGGACAATTTACAATGAGTTCACAATCAAATTATTACTTGGTTATTGATCATTTCCTTCCACAGCTCTTGTAGATTAGGTAACGGCCTCATGCTGCTGACGTAGTTTTATTATTATTTATTTCAGCCGCATCCTCATGATTAAGTCTACTCTGTGATGTTTATTAGGAGCCAACAGAATAAACACGCACACACAACACACGCACACACAGACACGTATATATCTTAGTTCTTTATTTAGATTTACGATTAGACACTAGTCATTCAAAATGCAAAACAGCCTATATCCCATGTCTGTATATATATATATCAAGTGAAAAAACACTTGCTGTGGAAGGAAATGATCAATAACCAAGTAATAATTTGATTGTGAACTCATTGTAAATTGTCCCCATAAACAAATTCATATATATTTGAACATTTCAAAATTCACCTGTCACAACAATCAAACCATTACAGGTGACTTATTTTAACTTCATACTTTATGATTAGACAAAAAAAAATCACTTTGGGCAACATCTGGTCTTAGGCACAAGGGGTCACATATTTTGACAGTTGTTGTCAGAATATGTGACCCTTTGTGCCTAAGACCAGATGTTGACCAGAGTGATTATTGTTTCTTGTCTATATACATGAAGATAAAACAAGTCACCTGAAATGGTTTGGCTGTTGTTACAGGTGATTTCTGCTAAGTTACAGTAGGGTCACATATTCTGACAACAGCTGTCAGAATATGTGACCCCTTGTGCCAGTGGCAACAGCGCCCCCTACAGTCACAAAATACGATGGTCACAGAATTTGGTGTTACACCGGCCGGACGGGGACTATCTTGCTCGTTCCTACCGCCGAGAAGCAACGCTAACACGGGTACGCTTGATTCAGGACCCGCTGAGCACCGGAGGCCAGCAGACCCAGTTCCCAGTTTCAGACCTTGAATTATATTGTTTACTGTTATGAGAAGCTAACAAAAGCACTTTTGTAAAGTAATAATAAATAAGTAAATATAGACTAATGAAGTAAATAAAATCACCATAAAATGCCAGTGTGTCAGCATGTAGTTGAGTTATGGACATATTTAGGCCAGTTATTACAAACGTGTGTGTGTGTGAGAGAAAGAGAGTATGACGTGTGTGTGAAAGAGAGAGAGAGTGTGTGTGTGTGTGTGAAAGAGAGAGAGAGAGTGTGTGTGTGTGTGTGAGAGAGAGAGAGAAAGAAAGAGAAAGAAAGTGTCTGTGTGTGTGTGTGAGAGAGAAAGAAAGAGAGAGAGTGTGTGTGTGTGTGTGTGTGTGTGAGAGAGAAAGCGAAAGAGAGAGTGTGATGTGTGTGTGTGTGTGTGTGTGTGTGTATATGAGAGAGAAAGAAAGATTATGAGTGTTGATGTAAATGTGATCAATGTCTCCCTGTTTATGAGCTTTGGCAATACTGTATGTCACTATAGTCATGCTAATAAAGCTTCTTTGAATTGAATTGAAAGAGAGAGTGTGCGTGTGTGTGTGTGTGTGTGTGTGTGTGTGTGTGTGTGAACCGTATTATTAAGGGTGCTCTGCCCCTTTAAAAGCCTCGTGTTGTTACAGGAAGTGTGAGGGGTGTTTCCAGCTGATCTGTACACCAGAAGGCGCCGAGTCTCCCTCAGCAGCCCGACCTACCTGCTACCTTCTGCGGCCGCAGCACACCACAGCACACCGGTGTCGGCTGCAGCGGTGCAGGCTCTCCATCCGGATTACTTTCCAGGAAGAACCGGGGGGGATCCCCGGTTAGCTGCCGGTGCAGACGGTAGCTGTTAGCTCCGGACTGTCATGATCCCTGCAGCGCGGAGATGGCGTCCTTCCCCGGGTTGTGCAAGGCTGTCGGGCCAGCGGAGGAGGAGAACGGAGAGCTGGACGGTTCTCTGCAGCAGATGCTGAAGGCCATAGCCGACGAGAGGAACCGACTCAACATCCGACAAGAGGTCAGCGGAATCGGTGAGCTGATCGGCCCATTATGTATGCACCGTGGCCCGGTGTTCCCTGCAGGTGTATACACACCGGTAGAGTCCTCTCAGGGACCATAATAACATCTAATTTATGATATAATAACTTTACTTTTATAGCACCTTTTAAAAACAACAACAACGTGATTTGACAGAGGAAACAAACTCAAATCAATACACATACACATGATTGTAATAAAGAAAATAGAAGATGGTCCTCCTCTTTTAAAGGGCAGAAAGACAATAAATGATTAAATAAATTAAATCTGAAGGAGTTTATTGCCATGGTGATTGGTGCATACATACACAAACACATTAAACATAAATAAGAATTAACAATAAAAACAGAAAAAAATATAGCCTGTAGTATACACACAGCTATAGCCTACAGAACAGCTGTTTTAACATAACATCTGATTTATGATGTTATAACTTTATTTGTACTGCACCTTTTTAAAAACAACAGTTTACGAAGGGATTTGACAGAAACAAGCACGTACACAGCAGTACACGTACACAGCAGTACACAGCAGTACACGTACACAGCACGTACACAGCAGTACACGTACACAGCAGTACACGTACACAGCACGTACACAGCAGTACACGTACACAGCAGTACACGTACACAGCACGTACACAACACGTACACAGCAGTACACGTACACAGCAGTACACGTACACAGCAGTACACGTACACAGCACGTACACAGCAGTACACGTACACAGCAGTACACAGCAGTACACGTACACAGCAGTACACGTACACAGCAGTACACGTACACAGCAGTACACGTAAACAGCAGTACACGTACACGGCACGTACACAGCAGTACACAGCAGTACACGTACACAGCACGTACACAGCACGTACACGTACACAGCACGTACACAGCACGTACACAGCAGTACACGTACACAGCACGTACACAGCAGTACACGTACACAGCAGCAGTACACGTACACAGCACGTACACAGCAGTACACGTACACAGCAGTACACGTACACAGCACGTACACAGCAGTACACGTACACAGCAGTACACGTACACAGCACGTACACAGCAGTACACGTACACAGCAGTACACGTACACAGCAGTACACGTACACAGCAGTACACATACATGTGCTTTTATTGTAGTGGAAAATGAACATGGGACACACGTTTTAAAGTAGAGCCTCACCGATATATCGGCGGGCTGATATATCGGCGGGCTGATATATCGGTGAGGCTGATATATCGGTGAGGCTGATATATCGGTGAGGCTGATATATCGGTGAGGCTGATATATCGGTGAGGCTGATATATCGGCGGGCTGATATATCGGTGAGGCTGATATATCGGTGAGGCTGATATATCGGTGAGGCTGATATATCGGCGGGCTGATATATCGGTGAGGCTGATATATCGGTGAGGCTGATATATCGGTGAGGCTGATATATCGGCGGGCTGATATATCGGCGAGGCTGATATTAGGCCTTTCCCGATCTATCGTATCGGCATTTATAATGGCTGAAATTGTTATTTTCTTCAAATATTGATTCATCAGAATCATAATGACAAATAAATGATTCTGATAAATGAATATTTAAAAAAAAAATAGGTCAACAATGTTATGAATGATGGCGTTGCATAGTCTGTCCACCAGAGGACGCTCTACAACGTAACATGTACTACCTGCAGGTCTAGGTAACATGTATTACCTGTAACCTAGGTAACATGTATTACCTGTAACGTGTACTACCTGCAGGTCTAGGTAACATGTATTACCTGTAACCTAGGTAACATGGATTACCTGCAAGTCTAGGTAACATGTATTACCTGTAACCTAGGTAACATGTATTACCTGCAGGTCTAGGTAGCATGTATTACCTGCAGGTCTAGGTAGCATGTATTACCTGCAGGTCTAGGTAACATGTATTACCTGCAGGTCTAGGTAGCATGTATTACCTGCAGGTCTAGGTAACATGTATTACCTGCAGGTCTAGGTAACATGTACTACCTGCAGGTCTAGGTAACATGTATTACCTGCAGGTCTAGGTAGCATGTATTACCTGTAACCTAGGTAACATGTATTACCTGCAGGTCTAGGTAACATGTATTACCTGCAGGTCTAGGTAGCATGTATTACCTGCAGGTCTAGGTAGCATGTATTACCTGCAGGTCTAGGTAACATGTATTACCTGCAGGTCTAGGTAACATGTATTACCTGCAGGTCTAGGTAGCATGTATTACCTGCAGGTCTAGGTAGCATGTATTACCTGTAACCTAGGTAACATGTATTACCTGTAACCTAGGTAACATGTATTACCTGTAACCTAGGTAACATGTATTACCTGTAACCTAGGTAACATGTATTACCTGTAACCTAGGTAACATGTATTACCTGTAACCTAGGTAACATGTATTACCTGTAGGTCTAGGTAACATGCATTACCTGCAGGTTTAGGTAACATGCATTACCTGCAGGTCTAGGTAACATGTATTACCTGCAGGTCTAGGTAACATGTATTACCTGCAGGTCTAGGTAACATGTATTACCTGCAGGTCTAGGTAACATGTATTACCTGCAGGTCTAGGTAACATGTATTACCTGCAGGTCTAGGTAACATGTATTACCTGTAACCTAGGTAACATGTATTACCTGCAGGTCTAGGTAACATGTATTACCTGCAGGTCTAGGTAACATGTATTACCTGCAGGTCTAGGTAGCATGTATTACCTGTAACCTAGGTAACATGTATTACCTGTAACCTAGGTAACATGTATTACCTGTAACCTAGGTAACATGTATTACCTGTAACCTAGGTAACATGTATTACCTGTAACCTAGGTAACATGTATTACCTGTAACCTAGGTAACATGTATTACCTGTAGGTCTAGGTAACATGCATTACCTGCAGGTCTAGGTAACATGTATTACCTGCAGGTCTAGGTAACATGTATTACCTGCAGGTCTAGGTAACATGTATTACCTGCAGGTCTAGGTAACATGTATTACCTGCAGGTCTAGGTAACATGTATTACCTGTAACCTAGGTAACATGTATTACCTGCAGGTCTAGGTAACATGTATTACCTGCAGGTCTAGGTAACATGTATTACCTGTAACCTAGGTAACATGTATTACCTGTAACCTAGGTAACATGTATTACCTGCAGGTCTAGGTAACATGTATTACCTGTAACCTAGGTAACATGTATTACCTGCAGGTCTAGGTAACATGTATTACCTGTAACCTAGGTAACATGTATCACCTGCAGCTCTAGGTAACATGTATTCTAAGCATGGATCCCTTTCTGGTTCACTAACTATATTATCCCGGTTCGGGGTTTATTAACATGCATCAACGTGTGTACACATTCATATTTGTTAAACAGACAGACTGTTCAATGTAAATAGATGGGAGACGCCCCGCTGGGTCGTCCTTCTGTCTCTGGCGTCCTGCCGTCCTTACACAAACACATATGTGCGTCTCTAATGTGTCCGCGGGGATGAATAAAATGTCTCTGTCATGCCACGTCTGTCTGGACCCAGTGTTTCTAGAGCCTGATATATCAGCGGGCCGATATTAGGTATCAGCATTTATAATGGCCGTTTGTATTTTTAAAAATATTCATTCATCAGAATCATTTTTAATGACAAATAAATGATTCTGATACATGAATATTTAAAAAATAAAAACGGACGTCAACCATGTTATGAGTGATGGTGTTGCATGGTCTGTCCACCAGAGGATGCTCTACAACGTCCCTGTTAGTGATGGCGTTGCATAGTCTGTCCACCAGAGGACGCTCTACAACGTCCCTGTTAGTGATGGCGTTGCATAGTCTGTCCACCAGAGGACGCTCTACAACGTCCCTGTTAGTGATGGCGTTGCATGGTCTGTCCACCAGAGGACGTTCTATAACGTCCCTGTTAGTGATGGCGTTGCATAGTCTGTCCACCAGAGGACGCTCTACAACGTCCCTGTTAGTGATGGCGTTGCATAGTCTGTCCACCAGAGGACGCTCTACAACGTCCCTGTTAGTGATGGCGTTGCATGGTCTGTCCACCAGAGGACGTTCTACAACGTCCCTGTTAGTGATGGTGTTGCATGGTCTGTCCACCAGAGGACGCTCTACAACGTCCCTGTTAGTGATGGCGTTGCATAGTCTGTCCACCAGAGGACGCTCTACAACGTCCCTGTTAGTGATGGCGTTGCATGGTCTGTCCACCAGAGGACGTTCTATAACGTCCCTGTTAGTGATGGCGTTGCATAGTCTGTCCACCAGAGGACGTTCTATAACGTCCCTGTTAGTGATGGCGTTGCATAGTCTGCATCCCCACCCCCCAAAAAAATCTACCCCTATTCAATTTAATTTTACTTATATTTTCAATTCATAACAAGAGACACTCAAGATAATTTACAGATAGAGCAGGTCTAGACCTGTCTATAATTTACAGGTAGAGCAGGTCTAGACCGCTCTATAATTTACAGATAGAGCAGGTCTAGACCGCTCTATAATTTACAGATAGAGCAGGTCTAGATCACTCTATAATTTACAGATAGAGCAGGTCTAGACCGCTCTATAATTTACAGATAGAGCAGGTCTAGACCGCTCTATAATTTACAGATAGAGCAGGTCTAGACCGCTCTATAATTTACAGATAGAGCAGGTCTAGACCGCTCTATAATTTACAGATAGAGCAGGTCTAGATCACTCTATAATTTACAGATAGAGCAGGTCTAGACCGCTCTATAATTTACAGGTAGAGCAGGTCTAGACCGCTCTATAATTTAAGACCCAACAGTTCTAGTAGGTCCCTCCTGTGCCATGACATGTTAGAAAGAGGCCTGAAAGAAGCATCTGGAAGTTTTTACTTTGTCTCAGACGTGACTTCAGCTCAGCGCCGTGGACGGCATTAAATATTCAGCCGGGTATGTAACCATTCGTGTCTGTCAGTGAGTCACGCTCGGCTATTTTTACGCTATAGAAACCCAGCGCTCTGTCTCGTCGTGCTCTTTATGAAGAGCCGATCCCGACCCGCTGCTATCGATCAAGTCTGCATCCCTGTTCTCCGTCTCCGCACGCTGATGTCAGACTATTTTTAGCTGGATTTCACTGTGGTGTGTTGGGAGATAATGGATCTGGATCATTGATTTCCATCTCTACGTCTCGTCTGAAGGAACTCTGCCTCCGAAGATCTTACACATTACATTTCATATTATATGCAGAAGTGGTGGATAAGTATTCAGATCCCTTTACTGCAGTAAACTCCTTCCGGGATTTCACGATGTCGCAATCAATTCACGCAAGTGACTTTGGTGCGACTCGCAATTTTGACCAATCTCCGCAACCTTTTCCAGCAGTCCCGCGTGGGGGGCCAGACTCTGGATCATGTAGCATGTGACTCTGAGAGCCAATGACCAAGCGGGAGTGAGAACGGGGTGATGACACACGTACGTCGCCAAATTCATTTCCTTGTTTAACCAAGCTGTCTGACAACATTATGGAACGGATCCCTACAAAGATAGACCTTTCTGTTAAGGAGTAAGATCCTTTTTTTTTAATACATAAAAACATCAGACTTGAGTTGCCTGCCAATTGGAAGGTTGGGGGTTCAATCCCTGGCCCTTCAGTCCCATGTTGAAGTGTCCTTGGGCAAGACCCTGAACCCT
>CM057259.1:23803131-23808131 GCA_029931835.1 Etheostoma nigrum
GATAACGGCTAACATTAGCTGCTAAATGCTAACGTGCTTCCCGGTGCCGTGTGCGCTCAACGTGGGTCTAACACCGTAGAACTCCCGTTTATATAGACCTTAGTGGTCCCTAATACTGTATCTGAAGTCTCTTTATATAGACCTTAGTGGTCCCTAATACTGTATCTGAAGTCTCTTTTATATAGACCTTAGTGGTCCCTAATACTGTATCTGAAGTCTCTTTATATAGACCTTAGTGGTCCCCTAATACTGTATCTGAAGTCTCTTTATATAGACCTTAGTGGTCCCTAATACTGTATCTGAAGTCTCTTTATATAGACCTTAGTGGTCCCTAATACTGTATCTGAAGTCTCTTTATATAGACCTTAGTGGTCCCCTAATACTGTATCTGAAGTCTCTTTATATAGACCTTAGTGGTCCCTAATACTGTATCTGAAGTCTCTTTTATATAGACCTTAGTGGTCCCTAATACTGTATCTGAAGTCTCTTTATATAGACCTTAGTGGTCCTTAATACTGTATCTGAAGTCTCTTTATATAGACCTTAGTGGTCCCCTAATACTGTATCTGAAGTCTCTTTATATAGACCTTAGTGGTCCCCTAATACTGTATCTGAAGTCTCTTTATATAGACCTTAGTGGTCCCTAATACTGTATCTGAAGTCTCTTTTATATAGACCTTAGTGGTCCCTAATACTGTATCTGAAGTCTCTTTATATAGACCTTAGTGGTCCTTAATACTGTATCTGAAGTCTCTTTTATATAGACCTTAGTGGTCCCTAATACTGTATCTGAAGTCTCTTTTATATAGACCTTAGTGGTCCCCTAATACTGTATCTGAAGTCTCTTTATATAGACCTTAGTGGTCCCTAATACTGTATCTGAAGTCTCTTTATATAGACCTTAGTGGTCCCTAATACTGTATCTGAAGTCTCTTTTATATAGACCTTAGTGGTCCCCTAATACTGTATCTGAAGTCTCTTTTATATAGACCTTAGTGGTCCCTAATACTGTATCTGAAGTCTCTTTTATATAGACCTTAGTGGTCTGGGTGGTCATAGGCAGGCTGGGGGGGTGGAAGACTCGTATTAATGTTAAAAAACCTCAAAGGTAAATGTTCATACCATGGCACCTTTTAATAGTTACTGTTATTTATTGTAGTTAGGCGACTTAGGTTTACTTAAATGTTTAAGTACTAATTTTCCATAAAAAACATAAAAGAAAATTCTTGGTTTTCCAAGTATCTGTTTTAGGATTTGGAATCGTTTTAAAAGTACTGGTTTGGCATCAGAATCTTAAAAACCCAGACGACACCCACCCTGGTTTTAATGCCCCTGCTGTCACCACCATGCACCCAAACCCAAAGACCACGTCCTGTCAGTGGTGTGGTTTTGTCTGGGGTGCAAACAGGAAACCGATCCTTGTCGCCTTTCTCTGGCGCTGCTGTGCCGTTGAAAGTGAATTCAAGGGTCAACAAGTAATCTCTTACCCCCCCCCCCCCGGTGTCCTCGGGTCTAATCTGACCCCCTTAATAAATATCTATATCTGAAATATGAGTTTCTTTTTAACCAAATTACCATAAAAATGGACTGGATTCCTTAAAACTGATCACTTTCATTCCTCTGATCTTAACTATTAGTCAGAATAATTCATAATTTCTGCTTTTTTAACTCTAATATTAGGTATAATTCTATATAAATGAGGGTTATTGACCATGTTGTTAATTACTGCTGATGTTCCCCAGCTGATTGATTCCTCCCTGGTGTGGACACCTTGACTTGTGTGTCCATAGATTACCAGTGTGTTACATTTAGAGCCGCACAACACATCGCTGTCAGTGGCGCAGAAACCACATCACGCCAACACACTCCCGAGTTAGTTTGTAGAGTATCGGGTGAAAAAAAAGCACTTTAAAATGTTATTTTATTATAAATAATATATTAAAGTACAAATTGTCCAAAACTTATTTTATTGGTGCTTTGTGTTCACTTCATTGTATAAAATGTTCCTTTTTCCTTTTTAAACCGGTTCGTAGGGGGGTATTTAGAGGGGGCGGTAGCTCGGTTCGTAGGGGGTTGGGAACCGGAGGGTCGCTGGTTCAAGTCCCAGGGCGGGTTGTGGACTGGTAGTTGGAGAGATGCCTGTTCACCTCCTGGGCACTGGCAGCCCACTCACCCTGACTTCTCTCCATTGGTGCATGCATAGGTGCTGTAATTTTAATCAAAAATATAACATATTTTATTATATAGTTGTGTAATTATTAAGTAATATGGTTATCATGAATATTATAATCAGGGGTGTGCAAACACATTAATGTTGTAATGGCGTGTATACTATCGCATAAGAAAGAACTACATGAACATAATTGTACGACCTGTCCCGGGACAGCAGATGTAAAATGGCCTTTTGGGTAATCCCGGCACATTTTACATTTTATATGTATTATTATTAGTGTGCGTTGTTCCTGGTAAATACATAAATAAAATAAAATGTAGATCGGCTTTGAACCTGAATCGAATCCTGAGCCTAAAAATCAGTTTGCACCCCTTGTTATAATACAATGTTCAGCCCTAGTTCATACACACAGACTGTGTGTGTGTGTGTGTGTGTGTGTGTGTGTGTGTGTGTCCGTCCTCTAACCCAGTTCCTCTGACTTCAGCTTAGGGAGTACAAAGTCGTTGGGCGCTTGCTGCCCTCTGCCAAGAACCCTGCCCCCCCTCTGTACCGGATGAGGATCTTTGCCCCGAACCATGTCGTGGCCAAGTCCCGCTTCTGGTACTTCGTCTCCCAGCTGAGGAAGATGAAGAAGGCGTCTGGAGAGACCGTCTACTGTGGCCTGGTAGGTTTCACTGTAGCTGCCATTTTACACACCTGTGTCTCCATCTGGAAGTCGGGTTATCTGACACTGTTGTCCCCATGTTGTCCTCATGTTGTCCCCATGTTGTCCTCATGTTGCCCCCATGTTGTCCTCATGTTGTCCTCATGTTGCCCCCATGTTGCCCCCATGTTGTCCCCATGTTGTCCCCATGTTGTCCCCATGTTGTCCCCATGTTGTCTTCATGTTGTCCTCATGTTGTCCTCATGTTGTCCTCATGTTGTCCTCATGTTGTCCTCATGTTGTCCCCATGTTGTCCCCATGTTGTCCTCATGTTGTCCCCATGTTGTCCTCATGTTGTCCTCATGTTGTCTTCATGTTGTCCTCATGCTGTCCTATATCAATCTTCTTTATAATTCCCCAAAATAACATGATTGATTCCACCCAACGCTCTTTGCCAAGTACAAATCTCTACTTTCATTAATTTTGGGGCGTCTTATTCAATTTTATAGGTGTTTTTGTCTAGACCACTCCAGAATTTACAAGGACCCAACAGGTCTAGTAGTTTCCTCCAGAGCAAGCAACAGTGGCGAGGAAAAACTTCCTTTTATGCAGAAACCTGGGACAGACCCAGACCCAGGCTCTTGGTAGGCGGTGTCTGACGACCGGTTGGGGTTAGAATGAAGAGTGGCAATAACAGTCACAAAAATAGTTTGTAGAAGTTTGTGGCGTAGCAGGGCACTGTGCAGCATTACAAGGCACAGTAGGACGTAGCAGGGTGTAGCGTGGCAGGGTGTAGCATAGCGTAGCAGTGTGTAGCATAGCGTAGCAGGGTGTAGCAGTGTGTAGCATAGCGTAGCAGGGTGTAGCAGGGTGTAGCGTAGCAGGGTGTAGCAGGGTGTAGCGTGGTAGGGTGTAGCAGGGCGTAGCGTAGCAGGATGTAGCGTGGCAGGGTGTAGCGTAGCAGGGTGTAGCAGGGCGTAGCGTAGCAAGGTGTAGCGTGGCAGGGTGTAGCAGGGCGTAGCAAGGTGTAGCGTGGCAGGGCGTAGCGTAGCAGGATGTAGCGTGGCAGGGTGTAGCAGGGCGTAGCAAGGTGTAGCGTGGCAGGGCGTAGCGTAGCAGGATGTAGCGTGGCAGGGCGTAGCGTGGCAGGGTGTAGCAGGGCGTAGCGTGGCAGGGCGTAGCGTGGCAGGGTGTAGCAGGGCGTAGCGTGGCAGGGTGTAGCAGGGCGTAGCGTGGCAGGGCGTAGCGTAGCAGGGCGTAGCGTAGCAGAGCGTAGCAGGGTGTAGCGTGGCAGGGTGTAGCAGGGCGTAGCGTAGCAGAGCGTAGCAGGGTGTAGCGTGGCGTAGCGTAGCAGGGTGTAGCGTAGCAGGGTGTAGCGTGGCGTAGCGTAGCAGGGTGTAGCGTAGCAGGGTGTAGCGTGGCGTAGCGTAGCAGGGTGTAGCGTAGCAGGGTGTAGCGTAGCAGGGTGTAGCGTAGCAGAGCGTAGCAGGGTGTAGCGTGGCAGGGTGTAGCAGGGCGTAGCGTAGCAGAGCGTAGCAGGGTGTAGCAGGGTGTAGCGTGGCAGGGTGTAGCGTGGCGTAGCGTAGCAGGGTGAAGCGTAGCAGGGTGTAGCGTAGCAGGGTGTAGCGTGGCAGGGTGTAGCGTAGCGTAGCAGGGTGTAGCAGGGCGTAGCGTAGCAGGGTGTAGCAGGGAGAAAAGAAAAGTATAGTTTGTGGAATTAAGTTGTCTAAAAACAAAGCTGTTGAATCTGATTTTGAGACATGCTTTACTCGTTTGCTGCAGTTATTGGAGCGTAAAAACATTAAATAAACTTTATTTAAATGTCCGGGCTGTGACATGCACCCAAACCCAAAGACCACGTCCTGTCAGTGGTGTGGTTTTGTCTGGGGTGCAAACAGGAAACAGATCCTTGTCGCCTTTCTCTGGCGCTGCTGTGCCGTTGAAAGTGAATTCAAGGGTCAACAAGTAATCTATATAATAGATAATAATTCATCATTTCTGCTTTTTAACTCATATATTGGGTATAATTCTATATGAATGAGGGTTACTGACCATGAGTTTCAGGAAGTGATGTTAAAGCCGGTGTTGGTGGAAACTTAAAGTCTGGAAATGGACGGAAATATCAAAAGTGTCAGTTTTTGACTCGGAGGACGACCCACGGGTTAAATAACGTGCGGTTCTGGT
>CM057259.1:23813131-23815631 GCA_029931835.1 Etheostoma nigrum
TTAACGAGCCTGAAAGTGTGTGTTTGCTCTGCTAGTTGGGCTCAATTATTCAATTAGCCCATTATGGAAAATGGTGTTTGGAGAGCTAATTGGTGGAAGACATATTCCAAAAAAAGAAGAAGAAAGAGACACAAGAGAAAATAAAATAAAGCAGATCATAGAGACAGAAAGAGAAGCTGAGTGAATGTACACATGTAATCAGACTACATGTAATCAGACTGCATGCAACATGTAATCAGACTACATGTAATCAGACTACATGTAATCAGACTGCATGCTACATGTAATCAGACTACATGTAATCAGACTGCATGCAACATGTAATCAGACTACATGTAATCAGACTGCATGCTACATGTAATCAGACTACATGTAATCAGACTACATGTAATCAGACTGCATGCAACATGTAATCAGACACAATGAGCATTACAACAAGAATAGGGTGTTATGGTGAGGACAATGGGGACAACATGAAGACAACATGAGGACAACACAGGGACAACATAGGGACAACATGAGGGCAACATGAGGGCAACATGAGGACAACATGAGGGAAAACAGGGACAACATGAGGACAACACAGGGACAACATGAGGACAACACAGGGACAACATGAGGGCAACGTGAGGACAACATGGGGACAACATGAGGGCAAGATGGGGACAACATGAGGGAAAACAGGGACAACATGAGGACAACACAGGGACAACATGAGGACAACACAGGGACAACATGAGGGTAACATGAGGGCAACGTGAGGACAACATGGGGACAACATGAGGGCAAGATGGGGACAACATGGGGACAACATGAGGGCAACATGAGGGCAAGATGGGGACAACATGAGGACAACATGAAGACAACATGAGGACACCATGGGGACAACATGAAGACAACATGAGGACAACATGAGGACAACATGGGGACAACATGGGGACAACATGAGGGCAACATGAGGACAACATGAGGACAACACAGGGACAACATGAGGACAACACAGGGACAACATGAGGGTAACATGAGGGCAACGTGAGGACAACATGGGGACAACATGAGGGCAAGATGGGGACAACATGGGGACAACATGAGGGCAACATGAGGACAACATGAGGGCAACATGAGCGGCGTCGTGCAGTGCTCAAAACTCCAAAGACATCGTGCTGTCTGGCGTCCTGGAGCCGGACCCTCAGACCAACAGGAAGAGGATCCATCAGCACGGAGCTCCACGCCCGGAGGGAGAGCGCACACACACACACACACACACACGCACACACAGAGACACACACACACACACACACACACACACAGACACACACACACACACACACACACAGAGACACACACACACACACACAGAGACACACACACACATATACAGTGGGTACGGAAAGTATTCAGACCCCTTTAAATTTTTCACTCTTTGTTTCATTGCAGGCATTTTCCAAAAATCAAAAAAGTTCATTTTATTTCTCAGTAATGTACACTCAGCACCCCATCTTGGACAGAAAAAAACAGAAATGTAGAAATGTTTGCAAATTTATTAAAAAACAAAAACTGAAATATCACATGGTCATAAGTATTCAGACCCTTTGTTCAGTATTTAGTAGAAGCACCCTTTTGATCTAATACAGCCATGAGTCGTTTTGGGAAAGATGCAACAAGTTTTTCACATCTGGATTTGGGTATCCTCTGCCATTCCTCCTTGCAGATCCTCTCCAGTTCTGTCAGGTTGGATGGTAAACGTTGGTGGACAGTCATTTTCAGGTCTCTCCAGAGATGCTCAATTGGGTTTAAGTCAGGGCTCTGGCTGGGCCATTCAAGAACAGCCACGGAGTTGTTGTGAAGCCACTCCTTCGTTATTTTAGCGGTGTGCTTAGGGTCATTGTCTTGTTGGAAGGTAAACCTTCGGCCCAGTCTGAGGTCCAGAGCACTCTGGAAAAGGTTTTCGTCCAGGATATCCCTGTACTTGGCCGCATTCATCTTTCCCTCGATTGCAACCAGTCGTCCTGTCCCTGCAGCTGAAAAACACCCCCACAGCATGATGCTGCCACCACCATGCTTCACTGTTGGGACTGTATTGGACAGGTGATGAGCAGTGCCTGGTTTTCTCCACACATACCGCTTAGAATTAAGGCCAAAAAGTTCTATCTTGGTCTCATCAGACCAGAGGATTTTATTTATCACCATCTTGGAGTCCTTCAGGTGTTTTTTTAGCAAACTCCATGCGGGCTTTCATGTGTCTTGCACTGAGGAGAGGCTTCCTTCGGGCCACTCTGCCATAAAGCCCCGACTGGTGGATTGCTGCAGTGATGGTTGACTTACTACAACTTTCTCCCATCTCCCGACTGCATCTCTGGAGCTTAGCCACAGTGACCATTGGGTTCTTCTTTGCCTCTCTCACCAAGGCTCTTCTCCCCCGATAGCTCAGTTTGGCCGGACGGCCAGCTCTAGGAAGGGTTCTGGTCGTCCCAAACGTCTTCCATTTGAGGATTATGGA
>CM057259.1:23818131-23863131 GCA_029931835.1 Etheostoma nigrum
TCACATGATCAATATGGGACAACATCACATGATCACTAGGGGACAACATCACATGATCACTATGGGACAGCATCACGTGATCACTATGGGACAACATCACATGATCACTATGGGACAACATCACATGATCAATATGGGACAACATCACATGATCAATATGGGACAACATCACATGACCACTATGGGACAACATCACATGATCACTATGGGACAACATCACATGGGACAACATCACATGATCAATATGGGACAACATCACATGATCAATATGGGACAACATCACATGATCACTAGGGGACAACATCACATGATCAATATGGGACAACATCACATGATCACTATGGGACAACATCACATGATCACTATGGGACAACATCACATGGGACAACATCACATGATCAATATGGGACAACATCACATGATCAATATGGGACAACATCACATGATCACTAGGGGACAACATCACATGATCAATATGGGACAACATCACATGATCAATATGGGACAACATCACATGATCAATATGGGACAACATCACATGATCACTAGGGGACAACATCACATGATCACTATGGGACAGGTTGTAGTAGAGCTCATGTTCCAGCTGATAGACATATTGAGCTATTATAAGAAAACAGCGACGCTATCAACACGTCGCTATGACGATGCAGGTCCAACTTGTCTTTTATTGTCCCCCCGGCACCGCTGCGAGACTCTTTTTTGAGACATGTCTCTCTGTCTGAGCGTCTCCCATTGTCTCCGCAGGACGTCCCACGGCTCATCCTAACCTTTGTCGGACATTTCCTTCACGAGTTCCTGATAAATTAAATCCAGAAAGTCTCTCGTCTCCTCGTCCGTCCACGTCCATCTGTCTTTGTTGCCCCCCTCCCACCCCCCATGTGTGCAGACAGAGAGGACATCCTGGGGGACATGAACTACAACTTCTTCTTCTTCTTCTTCTTCTTCTTCTTCGTTTTGTGGCGGGTTGCAACCATAAAGCTATTTTAATATCTGACGTCTACTCAAGGATCATTATTGATGTTTTCAAAGTGACATTTTTGTACTTTTGTTCTTTTATTTGTTTTAATTTATTACTTTCTTACATTTATTTATGTGTAGTTTTATTTCATTACAAACTGTGTTAACTGAATATTTGTAAATAGTATTCTGAATTTTTGTTTTTAATGATATTTTTTAAGTTTAAGGGTTAATAGTTGTCCTGAGAGTGTCTTCTAGTGGACTTGATCTGTATCCCTGCTGAGATGTGACTTTTGACCTTTGACCTTTGACCCTGTACGTGCCTCTCTGAGTTTCAGACGGGCGTGAGCTGTCGCCACGGCGATAAGGACCTGCCCAGCGAGCCAGTATATAAATAAACAGCTTATCGCCTCATCAGCCAATCAAATGGGCTACAAGGAAAAGTTTCTGTTCATCTAAATAACTAAATAATAACTTAAAGTCTCAACATGTTCCAGTTTAATACATATTTAAAGAAATTATATTCCAGAGAAACCTGGGCTCATATTGAATATATTGAATAATTTATAGTATGTGTATATATATATTGTTGTGTATGTGTAAATATATGAATTGGAATACAATCTTTGAATATGTTTTCATTGATTATTGAGTTATTATCTCTGCAGACTTATTATTTTGTAGTAATTAATTTAATTTACAGGGTATAAAGGGTATAAAAGGGTAGGAGTACATACTTCTTCCTTCTCCTTTTTGCATGTGTAAAGAGAGGTTTTTAAGAACTGGAAATTATGGAGTTTTATTGTTGTTTAATTGTTTTTTATTACAATTTTTCTGTATTATAAATATTATTACCATTGCGTATGAAGCGATGCTCTCTGGCTCTATGGTGCCCAGTGTGTGTTTCTGGCCTAGATACCAGGCGGTAACAGGAAGTCCCACAGCAGGCGTTATTGATTTAAAGAACGCAGATCTATATTTAAACTGAGCAGAGATTCATGATGGGAGGTTTCCCAGTTTGATGCCGAGCCACAACAGGAAGAGTTCATTTCTATTTCAGTGACACGTCAGGAAGGAAGAGGAGGGGAGCGGAAGTGCCCTTTAAACGTCTTATATGAAATGATGCACCCTCATATTCTGTATGTCCAAAGGCCGCCTGCCTGTCCAGATAAACTGGACACCAATGATGTGATTTACACCAGGCGCCAGCAGGGGGGCAGAGAGGCAGCGTAGCATCCTGGGTAATGCAGTCATTTAACCACTGAGATACGGGCTTGAATCGTCGTGTATCTTTCAAAACTCTCTTCAGAGGAACAGATTAATTATGTTTAATAATCTGGTTTAAGCACGGGAAGACCTCAATGCCCAAATATGTAAACTGCTTAACAACGGGGGTGTCGGCAGAGACAACGTCAACATTAGAAATATCAAATAACTTTGGAAAAAACATTAAAAAAAGCACCCACAACATTGAAAAAGTGTCAAATAATGTCAGGAAAAAGCGATAATAGTGTTGACAAAACAACATGGTTTCATGGTTGTATTGTCCAAGTCTTGTTTGCATTGTCTAGCTGATGTCTTCTATAAATGTCTCTGTCCTTATGTAAACTGTATTGTTATTTTAGTTGTCTAAATTTGTCTAGTCCTCATCAATGTCCTGTACACATGTCTGTCCCGACGTGCTGTAGCTAGGTCTGGTGTTTCTGCAGAACAGGAACCAGCTGAAAACCAGTTCTTGAACTGAGTCAGGCCCGTTTGCATTGTAATGTAATGTTACTTTTTGACTTTCTGAATAATAAATATGAAATCAAATGACGGGAAGACAACACAAGGTTAAATGAAGCAGTGCAGACTTTGACCATGTAGCCTGATGAGCTTCCATACTCCTCGTAGAAGTTGAGAGAGAAACCGAGACGGGTTCTCTAAAAAGACCAAAACATCGTCTGCAAATAATGAGAGATGATACTGTGGACCAGGGCTGTAGTACTCGAGTCCGGTCTTGGACTTGAGTCTGGACTCAAGACCGTTTTTGTCTGGTCTCGGACTTGTCTCGGACTCCCTAGTATTTGGACTCGGACTTGTCTCGGTCTCGGCCACTGGTCTTGCCCAATATGGCTTCTGGTCTGGACCGAGTCCAGGTGTCTTTATTATGTTGATAATAATATTGGAGGGAAAGTGAAACCCAAAATGATTGTCTTGATACTGTCATGCATAAGACCTTTATTCTGTCCTGGACTCGGTCTTGACTCGGACTCAAACCTTTTTGGACTCGGTCTTGACTCTGACTCGACTAGTCCTGGTCTTGGACTCGACAAAGGTGGTTTTGACTACAGCCCTGCTGTGCACCATGAACGTATATCGGTGACACCCTAATCGGTTGGCGAATGGTTCGAGCCAGCGGCTCCAGAGAAATGACAAATGGTGCAGGACTCAAGGGGCAGCCTTGGCGAGAGGATCTGGTCCGGTTAAGACTCGGGCTGAGGGGTTAGGATACAAAGCTTTGATCATACAGTACCAATGAAGGTTTTACGAAAGCCCATCACCTCTAAGACTGACCATAAACAAGGCCTCTCAGGCCTGCCATTGGCTTTCATTGCATCAAGAGACAGAAGAGACATTGGGGTCCTACTGTCCTCCGCCGCATCAACAATGTGGAGAAAGCGTCCACCAAACAATGTGGAGAAGGCGTCCAACATTGTCTGCTGCCAGTATGGGAAATAACTGTATTTTTCATAGAAAGTTATTGTATTTAGTTTTCCAGTATATTATCAACACTAGATGTCATGTTTTTGGTGAGTACTTCACAGCTTTAGGTGTATTTATCCAGAGACTCTGCAGCTTGGACAAGTGTACCGTGGGCGTGGAGTGGCGTGGAGCGGCGGGGAGCGGCATGGAGCGGCATGGAGCGGCATGGAGCGGCGTGGAGCGGCATGGAGCGGCGGGGAGCGGCATGGAGCGGCATGGAGCGGCATGGAGCGGCGTGGAGCGGCATGGAGCGGCGGGGAGCGGCGGGGAGCGGCATGGAGCGGCATGGAGCGGCGGGGAGCGGCATGGAGCGGCATGGAGCGGCGGGGAGCGGCATGGAGCGGCATGGAGCGGCGGGGAGCGGCGGGGAGCGGCATGGAGCGGCGGAGAGCGGCATGGAGCGGCATGGAGCGGCGTGGAGCGGCGTGGAGCGGCATGGAGCGGCATGGAGCGGCGTGGAGCGGCATGGAGCGGCATGGAGCGGCGTGGAGCGGCGTGGAGCGGCGTGGAGCGGCATGGAGCGGCGTAGAGCGGCGGGGAGCGGCGTGGAGCGGCATGGAGCGGCGTGGAGCGGCGTGGAGCGGCATGGAGCGGCATGGAGCGGCGTGGAGCGGCGTGGAGCGGCGTGGAGCGGCGTGACGTGTGCAGAGGACCCCCCCCCCTCCTCCCCCTCTGCCCTGCTGCTGGACCTTATGAATGAACAAGTGTTTCATGTGGAAATTGTTTTTCTAACCACATACATAAGTGTTTCAGCGCTGTTATGGAAAAGTAATTGGTGCAATTACAGGGTGGTGGTGGCAAGGGGGGGGGGGCAGGGGGGGGGGGGTATGTGTCAGAGGGTCGGGGGCTTTCCCAGAAACACAAAGTTTCCTCTGCAGAAACCTGCTACACAGACTTTATATGGAAAACCAGAGCCGGCCTCAGCAATCTGTTGCCCTGGGCAACGCCTCTGGGACACTTTTCACGGTTTTTATTGTTGTTTTGTTATCAATTTTCTGTCTTTTTAAAATAAAAATTGTCTTTCATTTTGTTTTGTCCCCCCCCCCCCGATAGTTCTGTATTTTTGGTGTTTTTATTGTTCTTTTCTTCATGTTTTCAACATGTTTGTCTTCTTTTTCCATCACCCAACATTTTTTTTTTTTTATTTAATTGGTTTTTTTTGGGGGGGGGGGCTCCACTATTTTTTTCAACGTATTTTTCATCTTTTCCAAATTTTTGTTGTTTATTAATTTTTTGGTGACTCCCCCCCCCCCGAAATTTTTATTTCTTTAGGTTTTTTTCTTGTAATTTTCTTCAGTTTTTCAACATTTTTGTCTTTTTGGTTTTCATCACCCAACATTTGTCTTGTTTTTTTTATTAAAAAACAAACCATCTGTAACATTGGTAACATCTGTCTTGGAATAAAGTTTAGCTGCACAAATAAATATTGTGATGCTTTTTCCCCCATTTTTGTTGCTTTTTATGCTTTTGTTGAAGCTGCAGGTAAAGAATGAAAGAATGTATTTTGTATTTTGAGATGTCACATCTGAAGCGGTTATTCCTAATAAAGAATTTCCTATAATTACACTGGAAGAAGACTGTCTCTGAGGGACGGTTGTTTTGTTTTGGACGTCTGTCCTCACCTCTGATTGGTTTTCCAGACTCCTCTCCGGGACACATGCGTTGAGTTGACCTCTGACCCGTAACTAAAAACAAACCTGACAGGCTAAATAAACGGTTTACCACTTTGTTGTTTTACCGTGTGAATGTCACTTCTGGGAAGTCGGAGGTCAGAAGATGTAAATGAAGACGCAGAAGACAGGTTGTTGGTGTCTTCTCTAACTCCTCTGTCTCCTTGTCTTCACTGTCTTTTCTGTCTCCTCTGTCTTCACTATCTCCTCTGTCTTCTCTGTCTCTTCTGTCTTCTCTGTCTTCTCTGTCTTCACTGTCTCCTCTGTCTTCTCTGTCTCCTCTGTCTTCTCTGTCTTCACTGTCTCCTCTGTCTTCTCTGTCTCCTCTGTCTTCTCTGTCTCTTCTGTCTTCTCTGTCTCCTCTGTCTTCTCTGTCTCCTCTGTTGTCTCCTCTGTCTTCTCTGTCTCCTCTGTCTCCTCTGTCTTCTCTGTCTCCTCTGTCTTCTCTGTCTCCTCTGTCTCCTCTGTCTTCTCTGTCTTCTCTGTCTTCTCTGTCTCTTCTGTCTTCTCTGTCTCCTCTGTCTTCTCTGTCTCCTCTGTTGTCTCCTCTGTCTTCTCTGTCTCCTCTGTCTTCTCTGTCTTCTCTGTCTCTTCTGTCTTCTCTGTCTCCTCTGTTGTCTCCTCTGTCTTCTCTGTCTCCTCTGTCTTCTCTGTTGTCTCCTCTGTCTTCTCTGTCTCCTCTGTCTTCTCTGTCTTCTCTGTCTCTTCTGTCTTCTCTGTCTCCTCTGTCTTCTCTGTCTCCTCTGTTGTCTCCTCTGTCTTCTCTGTCTCCTCTGTCTCCTCTGTCTTCTCTCTCCTCTGTCTCCTCTGTCTCCTCTGTCTTCTCTGTCTCCTCTGTCTCCTCTGTCTTCTCTGTCTCCTCTGTCTTCTCTGTCTCCTCTGTCTTCTCTGTCTTCTCTGTCTCTTCTGTCTTCTCTGTCTCCTCTGTCTTCTCTGTCTCCTCTGTTGTCTCCTCTGTCTTCTCTGTCTCCTCTGTCTTCTCTGTTGTCTCCTCTGTCTTCTCTGTCTCTTCTGTCTTCTCTGTCTCCTCTGTCTTCTCTGTTGTCTCCTCTGTCTTCTCTGTCTCTTCTGTCTTCTCTGTCTCCTCTGTCTTCTCTGTCTCCTCTGTTGTCTCCTCTGTCTTCTCTGTCTCCTCTGTCTCCTCTGTCTCCTCTGTCTTCTCTCTCCTCTGTCTCCTCTGTCTTCTCTGTCTCCTCTGTCTCCTCTGTCTCTCTCTGTCTTTCTCTCTCCTCTGTCTCCTCTGTCTCCTCTGTCTCCTCTGTCTCCTCTGTCTCCTCTGTCTCCTCTGTCTTCTCTCTCCTCTGTCTCCTCTGTCTCCTCTGTCTCCTCTGTCTTCTCTGTCTCCTCTGTCTTCTCTCTCCTCTGTCTCCTCTGTCTTCTCTGTCTCCTCTGTCTTCTCTGTCTCCTCTGTCTCCTCTGTCTCCTCTGTCTTCTCTCTCTCTCTCTCTGTCTCCTCTGTCTCCTCTGTCTTCTCTGTCTCCTCTGTCTCCTCTGTCTTCTCTGTCTCCTCTGTCTCCTCTGTCTTTATAGTTTTGATGTAATGAATTATAGAAATGTGGACAACGCAGGATCGTCGGCAAAAGGTTGAATCTGGTAGTCTTGCATCGCCGGACCGTCCTCCACAAGGCTGCAGAGGAAGGTCTGGCTAGTCCACACAGCATTCCTGGATGGGACAATAACATGCTCTGGTTTATTGGCATTTCTCTAAAATTATCAATTTTTTTTATTTTAATATTTTTTTGGGGGGGGGGGTTCTCCTGTTTTTTTTATGTATTTGTCATTTTTTTTCAAAATTTTTTCTCATTTACATTTTTTTTGTCTCCCCTTTGACATTTTTTCTTGTTTTTTTGTTCATTTGTTTCAACGTTTTCTTAAAGGACATGTTTATGTTGGTTTGTTTTTTTCCACTTTAGTTGCTTTTTTCCACATTTCAGTTGCTTTTTTATGCTTTTATTGCTTTCAAATTGTTTTGTATTTTCCAATGAATACTTAAAATACTGTAAATGGAAGTACGGTACCTTTCAAAAAATTCACAGTAACTTGCTGGACAATCGTTGCCATAGTTACTGTAAATTTTACATTAAAGTTGTTACGGTTTTGTTTCCAGGACTCATTTCTGGATTCATTAAATCCTCAAAACTACCTTCAGTTTCATGCATTTTGGGTCCGCCATTCTCCCAACCGTTATGATTTTTTATGCCAAGAACCTACTTTATGAAGCCCTTTAAGTATTAATGGCATCCCCCCCCCCCCCCCCGGGGGTTTTACCTTCGTGGGGGAGCTCCTCTCGCTGCAGTGTAAATACGTTGGAAACAACGGCGTTATTCTGCTGCAGAAGAAAGCCTCCATAGATCGGTGGCTTTGATTACTGTAATTGGTTCTGAGGCCCTGCAGAAAACCAGCAGGTCCAGTAAAAAGTACCCTCTCACTAAAGCCATTAACCCCGTCATAACGAGCAGAGAGTCGGGGGGGGGCGGGGGGTTAAAGTGGCTCCCAATTAGCTGGATGAAGAAGAAAAGCCGAGCGGCCTCTTTACCTCCGTGTTAGAGGAAATAGAAGTGGAGAGGACGAGGCACAAACGAGCGCCTGTAACAGGAAACTGAGCGCTGGCGGCGGCCAATGAAAACACTTTGCCTCATGTCCAAAATCAGAACCACATGCAGCAGAGAGGGCCGACATAATCAGGAGCTTCTACTTCCTGTCTGCTGATGAGGGGGACGCTGGGAAAAAAGCAGCTGGGGGTCCGACAGCCAATCAGAACGCTGGTAGAGTCACACGCCAATCTAATTAGGGTTGTGTGTGTGCAGACGTCAGTAGAAAAAAAACGGATTTTAGGGAGCTAATGGTCACATTACATTTCATAAAAATATATAAAAGAACGTTTTATAAATGCACCGCTGGAGAGCAGTCGTTTTTTAACTTGACTGATTATTTTGGATATTATTTTATTTTATATACTGTATATATAATACAGAGAGAGTTGTGTGGAGTCTTCATTAGCTTTGTAGCAACTCACTGTCAATGGGTTAAAGGTAACGGACGTTCATTAAAAAAATCCAATAGTACAAAATAAATAAAATGATAAAATATGAAAACTTTTCAAAATAAATAAAATGATAAAATATGAAAACTTTACGCACGTACGGTAGGTTCGCTCTCATTGATATTGAATGGAGACGAAATTCGCCCAAAAATGACGAAAGTTTAACTTTATTCAAATGAGGACCACTGGAGAACCAATCAGGTCCGTGTGTTTGTGTTTGGAGGCGGGAGTTACAACAAAAGTCTGACCAATGGCGGAGGTTATCTTAGACTCTCTTTATTAATGCTTTGGGGACTCCCGCAAGGAAATTGAAATTTCCAGCATCCGTTTTAGCAACAAAACAGTATATAACAATAATAACAGTAATAATGGCGCTTATCAGTGCTGTATCATAAATAAATAAATAATAAATAAGTGTTTATGTGATTAAAATGTTTCTACACCAACATTGGTACTTGTACCAACAAGAATTGGGATTTATATGACACACAAACTTAGTCAGGGCACATACACCACTGAATAAACCACTGTACTGTATATGTTATTTAAAGCCCCATATTCTGCTCATCTTCAGGGTCATAATCCAAAAAGAAAGGATCCATGTACGTGACATCCAAAAAGAAAGGATCCATGTACGTGACATCCAAAAAGGAAGGATCCATGTACGTGACATCCAAAAGAAAGGATCCATGTACGTGACATCCAAAAAGAAAGGATCCATGTACGTGACATCCAAAAAGAAAGGATCCAAGTATGTGACATCCAAAAAGAAAGGATCCATGTACGTGACATCCAAAAAGAAAGGATCCAAGTATGTGACATCCAAAAAGAAAGGATCCATGTACGTGACATCCAAAAGGAAGGATCCCAGTACTTGACATCCAAAAAGAAAGGATCCATGTACGTGACATCCAAAAAGAAAGGATCCATGTACGTGACATCCAAAAAGGAAGGATCCATGTACGTGACATCCAAAAGAAAGGATCCATGTACGTGACATCCAAAAAGAAAGGATCCATGTACGTGACATCCAAAAAGAAAGGATCCAAGTATGTGACATCCAAAAAGAAAGGATCCATGTACGTGACATCCAAAAAGAAAGGATCCAAGTATGTGACATCCAAAAAGAAAGGATCCATGTACGTGACATCCAAAAAGGAAGGATCCCAGTACTTGACATCCAAAAAGAAAGGATCCATGTACGTGACATCCAAAAAGACAGGATCCATGTACGTGACATCCAAAAGAAAGGATCCAAGTACGTGACATCCAACCAGAAAGGATCCATGTACGTGACATCCAAAAGAAAGGATCCAAGTACGTGACATCCAACCAGAAAGGATCCATGTACGTGACATCCAAAAGAAAGGATCCATGTACGTGACATCCAAAAGAAAGGATCCATGTACGTGACATCCAAAAGAAAGGATCCATGTACGTGACATCCAAAAAGGAAAGATCCATGTACGTGACATCCAAAAAGAAAGGATCCATGTACGTGACATCCAAAAAGGAAGGATCCATGTACGTGACATCCAAAAAGAAAAGATCCATGTATCCTCTGAGCTTTAGAAAGCTGGAAGACTGAACGTCATTCATAATCAAAACATTGACAGTAACAGGCACAGTAATACCAATAACAACACAGTCTCAAAGCCACTATTACTATATTATACTAACTGCACTACATGTCTGCCCTAATGCTCAGAAACTGGTCCTGGGTCAGTCTGCTGGTGATGTCATGCCAAGCTAAATTTAGCTCCGTGTTGATGAATGAGCTCCTTATGAGGTATTTCCCCTCTATAAATACTCGCCCAGGTGGCGTTTGTGATGAGCCGTGACACACAGGAAGAAAGATGCTTTTGTATTCAGGCCCGTCCTCGTCCTCGTGTCTTTGTGTCTTGTGTTGAAAAGACTGGAAAATATAGGGGGGAGGGGGGAGGGGGGGCTCCATGTGGCCACACAGACGGCGTCTCGACCGCCGCGGTCCAGCACCGTCAACAGCATCAACCCCGGGGGAAAACAACCCGTCAGTCCAGCTTCATCCTGCTGCTGGTGCACAGCTGTTTGTCCCCCCCCCCTCCCCATCACAACAATGAACTCGACTCACCACTGGTTCTGTGGAAGAAGAAGAAGAAGAAGAAGAAGAAGAAGAAGAAGAAGAAGAAACAACACAAAGTAGACATGTTTTTATTACCTGTGTTTTAACTCTTCTCTATTACAGAAATAGTGCACTCTACTGTATATAGTGTGTTCGCCCTATTAGTATAGTAGGCGGTTAATTTCACTCACTATATACTTCACTATAAAATACCCACAATGCATAGCTCTAATTTGAGCGTACCTATGATGTACTGGATTACTGCAGGTACTGGAGAGGGAAATACTCCTGGATTACTGCAGGTACTGGAGAGGGAAATACTCCTGGATTACTGCAGGTACTGGAGAGGGAAATACTCCTGGATTACTGCAGGTACTGGAGAGGGAAATACTCCTGGATTACTGCAGGTACTGGAGAGGGAAATACTCCTGGATTACTGCAGGTACTAGAGAGGGAAATACTCCTGGATTACTGCAGGTACTGGAGAGGGAAATACTCCTGGATTACTGCAGGTACTGGGGAGGGAAATACTCCTGGAGTACTGCAGGTACTAGAGAGGGAAATACACCTGGATTACTGCAGGTACTAGGGAGGGAAATACTCCTGGATTACTGCAGTTTAACGGGATGCAAACAAAGTGTTTTGCAATGTCTGTAGGAAGGAGTTTGGTATTTCTCCTTGGGGGAATGGGGGGGTTATAAAAATAAAATAATAAAATAATAAATCTAAAGTTTCAGTGTTCAGTGTAACAAGCTGCCAGAACGCCTTCTCATTGACTTGAATGGGGCAGCTTGTCCCACGGCTTTGCCTGGCAGGCTGCTGTATTTCCTCAGCGTGAGGCTCCTTTCGTTGACGTGACGAAGCTCTCGATCTGTCCATCAGTTCCCAGTGTCTCTGAGGATGAAGACGATGGGGACACTGATGGGGAAACCAGGGACACGGGGGCGGATTTAGACGCCCGGGTCTCCGTCCCCGGGTTGAAATTTAAGAGGCGCGACAGTCCGTCAGCAGAGTCTGGGACGTGTCCCGTCACACTCACTCAGTGGTGTCCATGACAGTAGAGACGTTACCTCTGGAAAGTGTCCCGTCCCACTGCCTCAGTGGCGTCCATGACAGCGGAGACGCTGCACGCTACCTGTCCAAGTGTCCTCACATCCAAGGTCTTAGCCTGGAGACTCCTGGCTGTCTGCGGGGGCTCAGACCAGCGTCTGGGAAACCAGTTCCTCTCGGGATTCATAAAAAAAGACAACTGATATCCAGCGGGGAAATGTAACTAAGTACTTTTACTCCAGTACTGTACTTCAGTCCAGATGTTGAGGTACTTGTACTTGGGTCTTTTCTTTTCATGCTACTTCTACTCTGCTACACGTTAGAGAAATATTCTGCTTTGGACTCCATGAACTAAAAATTGTTAAAACTAAATATTAAAAAAGAACAAAACCCAGGTTTGATTAATTGGCGCCATTTTGGATATTTTGGCTACTTCTTCCGACGTTTTGAGGATTTTTTTTTTAAACATATTTTTCAATATTTTTGACACTTTTTTAAAGATTTTTCCATTTTTTTTCTAAAAGCGTGGCACTATTTTTATTTGCCCTTTTTTGTCATTTTGGCGCTATTTCCGACGTTTTTAACATTTTGATGTTTTCAGATTTTAAAAAAAAATGTGGCAGTGTTTTTTATGTTTTTGTCCTTTTCTCCCATTTATTTGCGTTTTTTTCAACGTTTTTTGATTGTTATTTTTAAATTGTTTTTAGGTTTTTGTGGCTTTTTTACTAACATTTTTGACAATTTGTTCCTCACAGATTCCGGATTTTGGTGCTATTTTTGATTTTTTTTTCTCCGACATCTTTATTCATCATCTTTGAAGCTATGTTCGACATTTTGGGGGCTTTGTTTTTTTTAAACCTTTTTTTAACGGATCTCCTTTTTACTTTTTTACGACATTGTTGGCATGTTTGACTTTTTCGATGAAATTAAGCATTTTAATCAACTTAACGTGTCCGGTCCTCGATGTGATCCTTCTCCCAGGGGGGCCTTAGTGAAGCTGAGTTCACCCCCCCCCCCCCACTTAAAAAACAATTTTTTTAAAATGTTATTTTCGCCTTTTTGAGGGAGGGGGGGGGGTTCCACAGTAATATATTCAGCATCAAACTGTTAATTTCCTGCAACAATTTTTTGTGCCACTGTCTCTTTATTTATGCAAATGAAATGATTCTTCCTCTTATTTGTCCGTCTCAACAACGTCTCTGTTAGAGAAGGAGACATCGGTAAAGCTCCAAAGTATAAATCTACGTAAAAGACAAAATCACAAGAAATCATATCTTTATTTTTTCCATATCCCCCCCCCCGCCCCCCCATATTGCACAAATAGGCACTAATCTTGTTTTGAGCCCCCTAAACCGTTACATTTTCCTCTTTTGGGGAGTGAGGTTGTCTTCTATATGTCTTTAGGGGGACAAATATACATCTGCTGTATATTGGAGGGGACATATCCCCTTGTAACCACCACCCCCCAAAATGTCCGCCCATGCAGCCACACGATGAGAGTCTTCCTGAGTGAAACCTGTCGCCTCCTCGCTCCGCTGGACTCCGTCTTCTCGGGTCGCCGCCGACTGAAACTGAGACCAGCGCTGGCAGGACCAGTACGGCTGGAGGGCTGTCATGAAACCCGAGCTCTTCATTTTAACAGGAGAAAGCAATAAAGTGGACCATTACTACACCCCCGGTCCCACCTCCTCTCGGCCTTCTCCTCCGCAGCCCGCTATGCTTTTTCCAGCGTTAAACCGCCAGGCCAGGAGCATGTTTGATCCTGCTCATCTGCGCGTGTCCCAGTCTGCCCACACTTTCCCTGCAGCCGTCCAACCCGGCCGTCTCTAACGGCTCCGGGGAGACCGCTGGACCCAGATGAGGTGAGGGACTTCTCCAAGCCGCCCCGGGGCTCCAGCATTCATCCCAAATGCTTTTATCAGCTGTTAAATGTGATGCCTTGGCCGGGCCAAATGACCTAATATATATAAATATATATATATATATATTTATATACTGTATATATATATATATATATATATATATATGTGTGTAGTGTCTGTGAGCGGGCTCTGTTCACGCTTCAGCTGTTCAGAGATGACAAACGCCATGTGAGATTTTTATTGGTCCTGCTGGGAACTGGTCTTTTCCGTTGGAGATCAGACGCTGCTTCCACAGAGATCTGTGGAGTTAAAGCAGTCTTCAGTTTCACTCAATCGACAAGTCAAATGTCACGCCGAGTGTTTTACAAACAAAGCGTGTGAAGTGCATTCACATTTTTATCAACGTCAGTGTTTCCACTCACTGTTTTAGTCCAGTGTCTTCATTTGGAATCTTGTATAAATTCTCATTTTCCCATTTTTTTGTCTTGCTTCTTGTTTGTGTGTCAATCTTTTTATTAAAAAGAATCGTTAGCTATTAACCCGGTCCTACCAGACTCTGGTCCATTAGCCCGGTCCTACCAGACTCTGGTCCATTAGCCTGGTCCTACCAGACTCTGGTCCATTAGCCCGGTCCTACCAGACTCTGGTCTATTAACCCGGTCCTACCAGACTCTGGTCCATTAGCCCGGTCCTACCAGACTCTGGTCCATTATCCCGGTCCTACCAGACTCTGGTCTATTAACCCGGTCCTACCAGACTCTGGTCCATTAGCCCGGTCCTACCAGACTCTGGTCTATTAACCCGGTCCTACCAGACTCTGGTCCATTAGCCCGGTCCTACCAGACTCTGGTCTATTAACCCGGTCCTACCAGACTCTGGTCTATTAACCCGGTCCTACCAGACTCTGGTCTATTAACCCGGTCCTACCAGACTCTGGTCTATTAACCCGGTCCTACCAGACTCTGGTCTATTAACCCGGTCCTACCAGACTCTGGTCTATTAACCTGGTCCTACCAGACTCTGGTCCATTAGCCCGGTCCTACCAGACTCTGGTCCATTATCCCGGTCCTACCAGACTCTGGTCCATTATCCCGGTCCTACCAGACTCTGGTCCATTAACCCGGTCCTACCAGACTCTGGTCCATTAGCCCGGTCCTACCAGACTCTGGTCTATTAACCAGGTCCTACCAGACTCTGGTCCATTAGCCCGGTCCTACCAGACTCTGGTCTATTAACCCGGTCCTACCAGACTCTGGTCCATTAGCCTGGTCCTACCAGACTCTGGTCCATTAGCCCGGTCCTACCAGACTCTGGTCCATTAGCCCGGTCCTACCAGACTCTGGTCCATTAGCCCGGTCCTACCAGACTCTGGTCCATTAGCCCGGTCCTACCAGACTGTAACCTGTTACATGTTACCTGCAGGTCTAGGTAACATGTATTACCTGCAGGTCTAGGTACATGTATTACCTGTAACCTAGGTAACATGTATTACCTGTAACCTAGGTAACATGTATTACCTTATGGTGATTCCTCTACTATGTGACAGTAAGTCTCGTGGTTATGACACAACCGTTAGCCTATTTTTATAAATACGTCTGCTACGGAGCCATAACATGAGCTACAAGCTAACGGAGCCTTTTATACATCGTCGTGTTTCTTTACAAATAAACAACGGACAAATAGAGTCTTTAAACGCTTCAGATGGAAAGTTATTCACTGTCAAAGTGACATCAGAATGAATGGGAGTCAATGGGATGCTAACGGCTTATTAGCATCAAATGCTTGAAGAGGAGAGGCTGACCCGCTTAGTCCCGCCGTACGCGTGGAGCAGAGGCTGCACCAGGCCGCCGGATGGTGTTGCTAAGAACTTGTATGTATAATATAGTTATATATAATAGTTATATAATAGTTATATATATATATATTTATACCTATTATCAGCATTATAACTGTTACCCCTTCTGCATGATGTTACCCAGCAGTAAAAAGTCTCTACTTTAGTAAAAACCAGAGTTTGACTCCTGATATAAATAGTGTGTTTCCAGTTAAGGCCGGGGGGGTAATATATAATATAATATACCCCCCCCCCTTTCCCCTCCACCCTGTCCGCCCCTCCGTGTTACCTTCCTCTCCTCGGGATTTACTCCTCAGCATCTCCTTAAATCTAAATGAAATCCAAATGGCTTGTTGTGTGCAGGGGGGGGGGCGGGGGGGTCAGGTACTGCTCTGTTCATCAAGGCCTCCATTAGCGGGGGCCGTCGGGGGTCCAGGAACGAGCGTTGTGTGGAATCAATCATGTTATGTTGGGGAATTAAAAAGAACATTGATATAGGACAACATGAGGACAACATGAGGACAACATGAGGACAACATGAGGACAACATGAAGACAACATGAAGACAACATGAGGACAACATGAAGACAACATGAGGACAACATGAAGACAACATGAGGACAACATGAAGACAACATGAGGACAACATGAAGACAACATGGGGACAACATGAAGACAACATGAAGACAACATGAGGACACCATGAGGGTTAAGATCTCATTTAACTTACATAACTGACATAACATCCAGCTCATTACAACAACCAATCAGGTGGCTGACTCATGCTGAGAGCGGTCTGCGTGAGCACGGTCTGGACATTCATTCCAGGAAATTAACATTCAACTTCATTACCGATTTAAAAATAAAAGCTCAATTATTCACATTAACAGATTCTGTTTCCTTCTCCGGTCGGCCGGACATCAACGAGCCTCGGGGGGGGGGGTGACTCATCCTGTTGGCCTTCAACACGCAGGAGGAACTTTAAAATCACTCAAGGAAAAGTGCAAAAGTGTCAGCATTATGCAGTATAGTATATATAACATGTATACATATACATATATATCACACACACAGTACAGGCCAAAGGTTTGGACCCCCCTTCTCCTCCAATGAGTTCCTTTATCTTCAGGACTATTTCCATTGTAGATGATCACTGAAGGCATCAGAACTATGAATGAACACATGTGGAGTTATGGACTTAACAACAAAGTATGATATTCTAATTACCTGAAATACACCGTCCTTATATTCTAGTTTCTTGAGATGTACCCCCCCCCCCCCCAGGTGGGCCTTGTCAGGGTTCATTAGTGGAGTTTCTTCCTTATTAATGGAGTTGGGACCATCAGTTGTGTTGTGCAGAAGTCAGGTTGATACACAGCCGACAGCCTATTGGACGACTGGTAGAATTCATATTATGGCAAGAACCAATCAGCTAAGAGAAGAGAAACGAGCGGTCATCATTACTTTAAGAAATGAAGGGCAGTCGGGCCGAAAAATTGGGAAAACTTTGAATGTGTGTGTATGTGACAATAAAGTACCTTATATATATATATATATATATATATATATATATATATATATACTGCTCCCTTGAGAGGTGGATAAAATGCTGTGGAGGAAAAACTTTATTTTGCATAATGTTCCTTGACAACAGCTAAGTGGGTCACTTATATAACTTGTTGATACACTGTTGTATAACTATCATCATGGTTTTGTGTTTCATTTATCAATAGTATAACCCAGGGGTCTTCAACGTTTTCCAGGCCAAGGACCCCCAAACTGATGGCGAGATGGAGCGGGGACCCCCTAATTATATATATTGTATAAAATAGTGTTATATCAAACTGGTCCTATAGTGCCATGTGTAAATGTACCTTGTTATTGTACATTCAATACTAAGATACTCAAATAATACACAGGTTCATATATTCATGGGAGTATAAAAAAAAGTCTAATCAACCAAAACTTTCGCGACCCCCATGCAGTACCTCCGCGGACCCCCTAGGGGTCGCGGACCCCCTGTTGAAGACCCCTGGTATAACCTGTTTAGGTCACCTCATATTTTGGGAACGGCTGTCCAAGAGCTCTGAAGTAGTGATTTCTGTATTCTGTGGTGGAATAAAAGGGCATTTTATTCTAGCAGAAACAGTGTTTGAGGTTTTTGTTTGCAGCCGATCCTGTATGAAGATTTCACAAAACAAATGCAGAGGATGAATTTCGCTACATGTATATGTGACAATAAAGTACCTTTAAATGTTATATTTTGTGTTAATAATCTGAACTAGAAGTTCATCACTTCCCTGTTGAGAAACATCCTTAAATATTAATAATTAATGAATGAATTATGTGCTCCTGTCTCGTCGCGTCAGCGGCGCCGCGAGGCAGAAGGTCACCGAGCCGCCGGGCGGTTAATTATCTCCATGACGACAGCGGCGACGGACATTAAAGTGGCGTTGGGGTCACTTCTCAACAGGAAGTGAAGACACCGGGACCCGTCCATGATGACCAGTGAGTGGCTGACGTCTCGGCGGGGGGCTTCCTGGTAATCACAGCGCCGGGGGGGTATTTCTGTATCGGTGGAGTCCACTGGGCGATAATCCGGCCCCGGGGGGTCGGCCCGTCACCGTGACGACGACGCGGTGTGAAAAGCTGTTTGCACGAGTCATCAACTGGCATTTAAAATATTAACAGGCTCTCTCCGGGTAGTTAAAGCTCCGTATTCTGCTCATCTTCAGGGTCATATCTGTATTTTGAGGTTTTACCAGAATAGGTTTCCATGGTTACATTTTCAAAATACACCATATTTTGATTTCAGATGCAACCCCAAGAGAGTATTTTGTGATGGTTTGGGGGGGTTCGTGTTTGCTTTTGGGCCCTGCCATGTCTCCTCATGTTTGTGTCTTAGTGTCCTCCCCGGTCTTGTGTTGTTGGTCCTGTCCTGTCTCCTCGTGTTTGTGTCTTAGTGTCCTCCCCGGTCTTGTGTTGTTGGTCCTGTCTTGTGTCCCCCTGAGTGTCTGTATGTTCTGTTTCCTGTTTTATTTTGAAGTCTGGTTCTTGTCTCGTCCTGTCTTTAGTTCTACTTCCTGTGTCTTCTCGCTCTTGTGATTACCTGATGTCTTCCACCTGCGTCCCTGCCCTCCTGTCACCTGCCTCTCGTTACCTCGTTACCTCGTTACCCCGTTACCTTGTTACCTTGTTACCTCGTGTATTTCATGTCTCTTGTCTCTTGTGTCCTGCCTCTCGTTACCTCGTTACCTTGTGTATTTCATGTCTCTTGTCTCTTGTGTCCTGCCTCTCGTTACCTCGTTACCTCGTGTATTTCATGTCTCTTGTCTCTTGTGTCCTGCCTCTCGTTACCTCGTTACCTTGTGTATTTCATGTCTCTTGTCTCTTGTGTCCTGCCTCTCGTTACCTTGTTACCTCGTTGCCTCATTACCTCGTTACCTCGTTACCTCGTGTATTTCATGTCTCTTGTCTCATGTGTCCTGCCTCTCGTTACCTCGTTACCTCGTTACCTCGTTACCTCGTGTATTTCATGTCTCTTGTCTCATGTGTCCTGCCTCTCGTTACCTCGTTACCTTGTTACCTCGTTACCTCGTGTATTTCATGTCTCTTGTCTCTTGTCTCCTGCCTCTCGTTACCTTGTTACCTTGTTACCTTGTTACCTCGTGTATTTCATGTCTCCTGCCTCTCGTTACCTCGTTACCTCGTTACCTCGTGTATTTCATGTCTCTTGTCTCATGTGTCCTGCCTCTCGTTACCTCGTTACCTTGTTACCTCGTTACCTCGTGTATTTCATGTCTCTTGTCTCTTGTCTCCTGCCTCTCGTTACCTTGTTACCTTGTTACCTCGTTACCTCGTGTATTTCATGTCTCTTGTCTCTTGTGTCCTGCCTCTCGTTACCTCGTTACCTCGTGTATTTCATGTCTCTTGTCTCTTGTGTCCTGCCTCTCGTTACCTCGTTACCTCGTGTATTTCATGTCTCTTGTCTCTTGTCTCCTGCCTCTCGTTACCTCATTACCTCGTTACCTCGTGTATTTCATGTCTCTTGTCTCTTGTCTCCTGCCTCTCGTTACCTCATTACCTCGTTACCTCGTGTATTTCATGTCTCTTGTCTCTTGTCTCCTGCCTCTCGTTACCTCATTACCTCGTTACCTCGTGTATTTCATGTCTCTTCTCTCGTGTCAGACCCTTTTGCCCGGTCCACATGACAAGTTATGTCGTGTTATCTTCGTCCTGTCTACGTATCTTGCCTGTGAGTTTTCCCCAGAGAGAGAGAGAGAGAAAGAAAGAGAGAGAGAGAGAGAGAGAGAGAGACAGGAGAGAGAGAGAGAGAGAGAGAGAGAGCCTCAGGCTGGATTTTAAACCCGGCTGCAGGACTCAGCCATCATGGGGCGAGCGCACTGCCAAGCTATAGGCCGCCCCCCGTTCCAGCGCCTGTTGCCCCCTGTGTTTTTTTACTTGGCCTTTGTCATCTCAACCCCCCCCCCACCCCTCCACCTGCGTTTGGGTCCTATCTTCATTCCACTGTAACATATAATTAGACCCGTGGACAACTAGACCCTTTAAAACAATGTCTATATCAGAAGAGATGGAACACTTTTTGTTAAATACAATTAATCACTTTCATTCAATTCTGAGCATAAACTGAAATGGTTTCAAATCAGCATCCACTCAACATACCTCTGATCTTTATTGGTATATCTTTATTAGTCACAATAATTCATATTTCTGCTTTATTAACCCTCCTGGTGTCTTCGGGTGTAATCTGACCCCTGTCCAAAAAGTTTCCATGTCAGAAATTTGGGTTTCTTTCAAACTAATTGTCCATAAAGTAGCGTGGGTGGTTCCCAAAAACGCTCCTCACGCGGTACATTAATCATCAGATCACTACTCTCACTGGATTTGGCTGTTTTCTGTCAGTATTATACATTTGGAGAAAAAACAAGTGGTAAAATTACTTAGAGAGAAAAATGTCAAATGTGAAGAAATGTCAAATAAAGTAACAAAAATGTAAAAGAAAATTTAAAAATTTAAAAAGTCTCAGAAAAAGTCAATAAACATTGAAATAGGGACAAAATCTTTGGAGGAAAGACACAAAAGGGTCGAAAAAGGCGACCTTAACCTTGATAAAAAAGTTTTTCATGTTAAATTTCCAGGTCGGCGGGGAGACAACACGAGGGTTAAAGAACATGTAGCATGAAGACATTTTGGAAGTCCACAGAAAGGACGCTTTGGACCCAGAGGACGTGCGGATGTAGGCGGCTCTGCAGGTGATCAGCTGGAATCTGATCTCCGTTTCTCCGGCGGTCCTGTCTCATGTGGCTGTTTGTTTTTGGAGGCCGGCTGCAGGACTCTGTGCACCTGCAGCCGCTCAGCCTGCAGCCTGTTGTTGGTCTTAAGACCCGTGGGAGGCCAGCAGTGGCCCGAGCCGGTCCCACCCAGCCCGGGTGCTCTGATCCAGATGTCAGCGCATACCAGCACTACAACAAAGAGAGCGGGATTTACCTTCAATCCCCCGACCTGTTGATCATAGCGGCCCGTGCTACTGTGGGAATGTCGAGACCCTTCAAACCCAGGAGGCCCCTTCAGGATCTGGTTCTCTGGGTGGGACGGATCAGACTCTGGTCTAAGTAAGCCAGCAAGATGTCAACTAAAGTGTTTAATTAAGTGTTTAATTAGGCAGTATTACATGAGTAGGTGTGATTTGCCCACCAGCTGATCCTTAACTCAACCATCTCGCAAGTCTTTTGCAAATATTAGACTACATTTTTGAGTTTTCAGGCAAAAGTGAGGGGAAACGCCGGAGCAGGGGGAATGGAGGGGGAAACACCAGAGCAGGGGGAATGAGAGGGGAAAACGCCAGAGCAGGGGGAATGAGAGGGGGGGAAACACCAGAGCAGGGGGAATGAGAGGGGGGGAAACACCAGAGCAGGGGGAATGAGAGGGGGACACGCCAGAGCAGGGGGAATGAGAGGGGGGAAACACCAGAGCAGGGGGAATGAGAGGGGGACACGCCAGAGCAGGGGGAATGAGAGGGGGGAAAACACCAGAGCAGGGGGAATGAGAGGGGGGAAAACACCAGAGCAGGGGGAATGAGAGGGGGGGAACACCGGAGCAGGGGGAATGAGAGGGGGACACGCCAGAGCAGGGGGAATGAGAGGGGGGGAAACACCAGAGCAAGGGGAATGAGAGGGGGGAAACACCAGAGCAGGGGGAATGAGAGGGGGAAACGCCAGAGCAGGGGGAATGAGAGGGGGACACGCCAGAGCAGGGGGAATGAGAGGGGGACACGCCAGAGCAAGGGGAATGAGAGGGGGGGAAACACCAGAGCAGGGGGAATGAGAGGGGGAAACACCAGAGCAGGGGGAATGAGAGGGGAAACGCCAGAGCAGGGGGAATGAGAGGGGAAACGCCAGAGCAGGGGGAATGAGAGGTGGAAACGCCAGAGCAGGGGGAATGAGAGGGGAAACGCCAGAGCAGGGGGAATGAGAGGGGGGGAAACACCAGAGCAGGGGGAATGAGAAGGGGAAAGGCCAGAGCAGGGAGATGCTCTGGTTTATCGTTTTTTCTCTAAACCAATCACAATCATCGTGGGCGGGACTAAGCTCCGGACGGACATTTAGCTGCTAAATAGTCTCAGGAAGGAATTTGTTTTCGTGGAACATGAAGTTCAGAAGTAGTTTACATATTATTTACTTACTTTAACAAACTACTCTGAGAGATTTCATCCGATCAACAATATGTCAACTTTTACTCAATACTATTTCAAAAACACTTCCATTTGTTTTACAATGCTATAAAATTGAATAAGACGCCCCAAAATTAATGAAAGTAGAGATTTGTACTTGGCAAAGAGCGTTGGGTGGAATCAATCATGTTATTTTGGGGAATTAAAAAGAACATTGATATAGGACAACATGGGGACAACATGAAGACAACATGAAGACAACATGAGGACAACATGAGGACAACATGAGGACAACATGAGGACAACATGGGGACAACATGAGGACAACATGAGGACAACATGGGGACAACATGAGGACAACATGAGGGCACCATGAGGACAACATGAGGACAACATGAGGGCAACATGAGGGCAACATGAAGACAACATGAAGACAACATGAAGACAAGATGAGGACAAGATGAGGACAACATGAGGGCAATATGAAGGCAACATGAGGACAACATGGGGACAACATGAGGACAACATGGGGACAACATGAGGACAACATGAGGACAACATGAGGGCAATATGAGGACAACATGGGGACAACATGAGGACAACATGGGGACAACATGAGGACAACATGAGGACAACATGGGGACAACATGAGGACAACATGGGGACAACATGAGGACAACATGAGGACAACATGGGGGTTAAGAAGCTGACAGCACACAAGTCTCTCTGTTTTTACATAGAAAACGACTCAAACGTTTTAATTGATTATCAAAATAGTTGGCGATAAAGCTAATAATTGACAACTAATCCGATAATCTCTGCAGCTCTGGATTTCACTCTCTTAAAGTGGAGATATTTCAGTTTCTGGTGTGTGTCCTTGCAGGTGTACACGGCCGGTGGGAATGTGTATGTTTATGTACGAGGGTGGAGGTGCTGTGGGAAGGTTTCTAGGTTGATCCGTCCGATCTGAGATACACTGACTTACTGTCCTGGGAAGGGAACTCCAGGCCCTGATCAGCCAGCTTTGAGGGGCTTAACTTCTCTAATGTGCTCCAGACCCGGCCCCTCCAGAGGCCTCAAAATGCCCCGTCAGCACGTCCAGCGCCTGGCTGCCCTCCAGCTCCGCCCCGGCTTGTTTTCACAAGAGCCGGATCCTACAGAGAGGTGTCCTCTCCAGCTGCTGACAGGTGGGCTACACCTACACATCTGTTTGATTACACTGGACCGTCATTAGAAACAAGATAAAACTGATTACTCGACTGACTTCTGAGGTTTAACGTTTGGGCTTTTACTTGAAAATTCACTCGGATTCAAGCATGACGTCCAGCAAACTAGGGTGTGTTTTTCTTTTATGGTGGAGTACAACACGAATGGAAACGCTGCAGCGAGAGTGCAAATGCTACAAAACGCACAAAAACACCACAACACACGCTACTTTATTTATCTGTTTTACTACTTTTTATATTTGTATTGTTGACTGTAATCTTGTTATTGTTGTTGTTTTTTTAGGGAGACTATTTTAAGATCTGTCCAGGGACAACGGATGAAAAAATAGCCTTTTGGCTAATTCTGGTGCATTTATGTTGATGTTGAATGTCCACTGTCCCTGTCAAATAAACTAATAAAATAAAATACTATGACGTTTTATTACGTTTTTGACTTACTATATTGTTATTTTTACGACTTTTTGTGACTTTTCCTCATACTATACTGTGACTTTTTGTGACTTTTATGATTGTTTTCAACACAAAATACCATGACATTTTATGATTTTTATGATTTTAATTAAAAATAGCGTTTACACTTTTACAATCGAAATTAATGAGAACAAAATTGACGATCTGTGCAGCGGTGTCCGCTCAGAAAATATAATATAAAATATAGAGCTTTTCCAAAAAGTTTAAAACATAAAGAATCAGGCATCAAAAATATGAGTTCTTGTTTCAAAGATTTTCTATTCAGTTCAATTTTATTTATAGTATGAATTAATAACAAGTTCTATCGAGACACTTTACAGATAGAGCAGGTCTAGACCACTCTATAATTTACAGATAGAGCAGGTCTAGACCACTCTATAATTTACAGATAGAGCAGGTCTAGACCGCTCTATAATTTACAGATAGAGCAGGTCTAGACCGCTCTATAATTTACAGATAGAGCAGGTCTAGACCGCTCTATAATTTACAGATAGAGCAGGTCTAGACCGCTCTATAATTTACAGATAGAGCAGGTCTAGACCACTCTATAATTTACAGGTAGAGCAGGTCTAGACCTCTCTATAATTTACAGGTAGAGCAGGTCTAGACCGCTCTATAATTTACAGGTAGAGCAGGTCTAGACCGCTCTCTAATTTACAGGTAGAGCAGGTCTAGACCACTCTATAATTTACAGATAGAGCAGGTCTAGACCACTCTATAATTTACAGATAGAGCAGGTCTAGACCACTCTATAATTTACAGATAGAGCAGGTCTAGACCACTCTATAATTTACAGATAGAGCAGGTCTAGACCGCTCTATAATTTACAGATAGAGCAGGTCTAGACCGCTCTATAATCTACAGATAGAGCAGGTCTAGACCGCTCTATAATTTACAGATAGAGCAGGTCTAGACCTCTCTATAATCTACAGATAGAGCAGGTCTAGACCGCTCTATAATTTACAGATAGAGCAGGTCTAGACCACTCTATAATCTACAGATAGAGCAGGTCTAGACCGCTCTATAATTTACAGATAGAGCAGGTCTAGACCTCTCTATAATCTACAGATAGAGCAGGTCTAGACCTCTCTATAATCTACAGATAGAGCAGGTCTAGACCACTCTATAATCTACAGATAGAGCAGGTCTAGACCACTCTATAATCTACAGATAGAGCAGGTCTAGACCGCTCTATAATTTACAGATAGAGCAGGTCTAGACCTCTCTATAATTTACAGATAGGGCATGTCTAGACCACTCTATAATTTACAGATAGAGCAGGTCTAGACCTCTCTATAATTTACAGATAGAGCAGGTCTAGACCGCTCTATAATTTACAGATAGAGCAGGTCTAGACCACTCTATAATTTACAGATAGAGCATGTCTAGACCACTCTATAATTTACAGATAGAGCATGTCTAGACCACTCTATAATTTACAGATAGAGCAGGTCTAGACCACTCTATAATTTACAGGTAGAGCAGGTCTAGACCACTCTATAATTTACAGATAGAGCAGGTCTACACCACTCTATAGCCTAATTTACAGATAGAGCAGGTCTAGACCACTCTATAATTTACAGATAGAGCATGTCTAGACCACTCTATAATTTACAGATAGAGCAGGTCTAGACCACTCTATAATTTACAGATAGAGCAGGTCTAGACCACTCTATAATTTACAGATAGAGCAGGTCTAGACCACTAAAATATACTATCAATGCAGTACATTGCACTTTTGTCCCTTTGTTGATGGTTTTGTTGCTTTACAACATTTTGGCACTTTTTAAAAAAAATGTTGCCGCTGTTTTTTTCACCTTTTTGACTTTTTATTCTCAACGTTTCATGATGTTATAAATAGATTTATACAGGAAGAAAGGTGGAGGGCTTCCCGTAAATTTCCCAAAGGAGGAATCCTCGAGAATCGCCGTCTCCAACCCAGGCTCTTTGTCTCAGTAGTAGTCAGCAGTAGTTGAGTCACTGTGAGTAGGATCATATCCTGACCTGTGTGTGTGTGTGTGTGTGTGTGTGTGTGTGTGTGTGTGTGTGTGTGTGTGTGTGTGTGTGTGTGTATGGGGGGGGGGTTAAAGCAACACTGTCTGCAGTCTGGATGTGTCACCTTCACTTCTCAGAAGCCGCTCTGTGTTTTTAGGGAGATACTGTAAAAGGTTGGCCTCAGCAGGCGTCTGATGTGAATCATCAGGGAGACGAACCCGTTGGACGCTTGGTCAGTGTCTCTCAGTGTCAGATACAATGCAAAAATTGGTAGTATGTACTGTAGAGAGACAACTGTAGAGAGACAACAGTAGAGAGACAACAGTAGAGGGTAGTATGTAGAGAGACAACAGTAGAGAGTAGTATGTAGAGAGACAACAGTAGAGAGTAGTATGTAGAGAGACAACAGTAGAGAGTAGTATGTAGAGAGACAACAGTAGAGAGTAGTATGTAGAGAGACAACAGTAGAGAGTAGTATGTAGAGAGTAGTATGTAGAGAGACAGCAGTAGAGAGTAGTATGTAGAGAGACAGCAGTAGAGAGTAGTATGTAGAGAGACAGCAGTAGAGAGTAGTATGTAGAGAGACAACAGTAGAGAGTAGTATGTAGAGAGACAACAGTAGAGAGTAGTATGTAGAGAGTAGTATGTAGAGAGACAGCAGTAGAGAGTAGTATGTAGAGAGACAGCAGTAGAGAGTAGTATGTAGAGAGACAGCAGTAGAGAGTAGTATGTAGAGAGACAACAATAGAGAGACAACAGTAGAGAGACAACAGTAGAGGGTAGTATGTAGAGAGTAGTATGTAGAGAGTAGTATGTAGAGAGAACAGTAGAGAGTAGTATGTAGAGACAACAGTAGAGAGTAGTATGTAGAGAGACAACAGTAGAGAGTAGTATGTAGAGAGACAACAGTAGAGAGTAGTATGTAGAGAGTAGTATGTAGAGAGACAGCAGTAGAGAGTAGTATGTAGAGAGACAGCAGTAGAGAGTAGTATGTAGAGAGACAGCAGTAGAGAGTAGTATGTAGAGAGACAACAGTAGAGAGTAGTATGTAGAGAGACAACAGTAGAGAGTAGTATGTAGAGAGACAGCAGTAGAGAGTAGTATGTAGAGAGACAACAGTAGAGAGTAGTATGTAGAGAGTAGTATGTAGAGAGACAGCAGTAGAGAGTAGTATGTAGAGAGACAGCAGTAGAGAGTAGTATGTAGAGAGACAGCAGTAGAGAGTAGTATGTAGAGAGACAACAGTAGAGAGTAGTATGTAGAGAGACAACAGTAGAGAGTAGTATGTAGAGAGTAGTATGTAGAGAGTAGTATGTAGAGACAACAGTAGAGAGTAGTATGTAGAGAGACAACAGTAGAGAGTAGTATGTAGAGAGACAACAGTAGAGAGTAGTATGTAGAGAGACAACAGTAGAGAGTAGTATGTAGAGAGTAGTATGTAGAGACAACAGTAGAGAGTAGTACGTAGAGAGACAACAGTAGAGAGTAGTATGTAGAGCCAACAGTAGAGAGTAGTATGTAGAGACAACAGTAGAGAGTAGTATGTAGAGAGTAGTATGTAGAGACAACAGTAGTGAGTAGTATGTCGAGCCAACAGTAGAGAGTAGTATGTAGAGAGTAGTATGTAGAGACAACAGTAGAGAGACAACAGTAGAGAGACAACAGTAGAGAGTAGTATGTAGAGAGACAACAGTAGAGAGACAACAATAGAGAGTAGTATGTAGAGACAACAGTAGAGAGTAGTATGTAGAGACAACAGTAGAGAGTAGTATGTAGAGAGTAGTATGTAGAGAGACAACAGTAGAGAGTAGTATGTAGAGAGACAACAGTAGAGAGTAGTATGTAGAGAGTAGTATGTAGAGAGTAGTATGTAGAGACATCAGTAGAGAGTAGTATGTAGAGAGTAGTATGTAGAGACATCAGTAGAGAGTAGTATGTAGAGAGACAACAGTAGAGAGTAGTATGTAGAGAGTAGTATGTAGAGAGACAACAGTAGAGAGTAGTATGTAGAGACAACAGTAGAGAGTAGTATGTAGAGAGTAGTATGTAGAGACATCAGTAGAGAGTAGTATGTAGAGAGACAACAGTAGAGAGTAGTATGTAGAGAGTAGTATGTAGAGAGACAACAGTAGAGAGTAGTATGTAGAGAGACAACAGTAGAGAGTAGTATGTAGAGACAACAGTAGAGAGTAGTATGTAGAGACAACAGTAGAGAGTAGTATGTAGAGAGTAGTATGTAGAGACATCAGTAGAGAGTAGTATGTAGAGAGACAACAGTAGAGAGTAGTATGTAGAGAGTAGTATGTAGAGAGACATCAGTAGAGAGTAGTATGTAGAGAGACAACAGTAGAGAGTAGTATGTAGAGAGTAGTATGTAGAGACAACAGTAGAGAGTAGTATGTAGAGAGTAGTATGTAGAGAGACAACAGTAGAGAGTAGTATGTAGAGACAACAGTAGAGAGTAGTATGTAGAGACAACAGTAGAGAGTAGTATGTAGAGAGTAGTATGTAGAGACATCAGTAGAGAGTAGTATGTAGAGAGACAACAGTAGAGAGTAGTATGTAGAGAGTAGTATGTAGAGAGACATCAGTAGAGAGTAGTATGTAGAGAGACAACAGTAGAGAGTAGTATGTAGAGAGTAGTATGTAGAGACAACAGTAGAGAGTAGTATGTAGAGAGTAGTATGTAGAGAGACAACAGTAGAGAGTAGTATGTAGAGAGTAGTATGTAGAGACATCAGTAGAGAGTAGTATGTAGAGAGTAGTATGTAGAGACAACAGTAGAGAGTAGTATGTAGAGAGTAGTATGTAGAGACAACAGTAGAGAGTAGTATGTAGAGAGACAACAGTAGAGAGTAGTATGTAGAGAGTAGTATGTAGAGACAACAGTAGAGAGTAGTATGTAGAGACAACAGTAGAGAGTAGTATGTAGAGAGTAGTATGTAGAGAGACAACAGTAGAGAGTAGTATGTAGAGAGTAGTATGTAGAGACAACAGTAGAGAGTAGTATGTAGAGACAACAGTAGAGAGTAGTATGTAGAGAGTAGTATGTAGAGAGACAACAGTAGAGAGTAGTATGTAGAGAGTAGTATGTAGAGACAACAGTAGAGAGTAGTATGTAGAGACAACAGTAGAGAGTAGTATGTAGAGAGACAACAGTAGAGAGTAGTATGTAGAGAGACAACAGTAGAGAGTAGTATGTAGAGACAACAGTAGAGAGTAGTATGTAGAGAGACAACAGTAGAGAGTAGTATGTAGAGAGACAACAGTAGAGAGTAGTATGTAGAGAGACAACAGTAGAGAGTAGTATGTAGAGAGACAACAGTAGAGAGTAGTATGTAGAGAGTAGTATGTAGAGACAACAGTAGAGAGTAGTACGTAGAGAGACAACAGTAGAGAGTAGTATGTAGAGCCAACAGTAGAGAGTAGTATGTAGAGACAACAGTAGAGAGTAGTATGTAGAGAGTAGTATGTAGAGACAACAGTAGTGAGTAGTATGTCGAGCCAACAGTAGAGAGTAGTATGTAGAGAGTAGTATGTAGAGACAACAGTGAGACCAGTAGAGAGACAACAGTAGAGAGTAGTATGTAGAGAGACAACAGTAGAGAGACAACAATAGAGAGTAGTATGTAGAGACAACAGTAGAGAGTAGTATGTAGAGACAACAGTAGAGAGTAGTATGTAGAGAGTAGTATGTAGAGAGACAACAGTAGAGAGTAGTATGTAGAGAGACAACAGTAGAGAGTAGTATGTAGAGAGTAGTATGTAGAGAGTAGTATGTAGAGACATCAGTAGAGAGTAGTATGTAGAGAGTAGTATGTAGAGACATCAGTAGAGAGTAGTATGTAGAGAGACAACAGTAGAGAGTAGTATGTAGAGAGTAGTATGTAGAGAGACAACAGTAGAGAGTAGTATGTAGAGACAACAGTAGAGAGTAGTATGTAGAGAGTAGTATGTAGAGACATCAGTAGAGAGTAGTATGTAGAGAGACAACAGTAGAGAGTAGTATGTAGAGAGTAGTATGTAGAGAGACAACAGTAGAGAGTAGTATGTAGAGAGACAACAGTAGAGAGTAGTATGTAGAGACAACAGTAGAGAGTAGTATGTAGAGACAACAGTAGAGAGTAGTATGTAGAGAGTAGTATGTAGAGACATCAGTAGAGAGTAGTATGTAGAGAGACAACAGTAGAGAGTAGTATGTAGAGAGTAGTATGTAGAGAGACATCAGTAGAGAGTAGTATGTAGAGAGACAACAGTAGAGAGTAGTATGTAGAGAGTAGTATGTAGAGACAACAGTAGAGAGTAGTATGTAGAGAGTAGTATGTAGAGAGACAACAGTAGAGAGTAGTATGTAGAGACAACAGTAGAGAGTAGTATGTAGAGACAACAGTAGAGAGTAGTATGTAGAGAGTAGTATGTAGAGACATCAGTAGAGAGTAGTATGTAGAGAGACAACAGTAGAGAGTAGTATGTAGAGAGTAGTATGTAGAGAGACATCAGTAGAGAGTAGTATGTAGAGAGACAACAGTAGAGAGTAGTATGTAGAGAGTAGTATGTAGAGACAACAGTAGAGAGTAGTATGTAGAGAGTAGTATGTAGAGAGACAACAGTAGAGAGTAGTATGTAGAGAGTAGTATGTAGAGACATCAGTAGAGAGTAGTATGTAGAGAGTAGTATGTAGAGACAACAGTAGAGAGTAGTATGTAGAGAGTAGTATGTAGAGACAACAGTAGAGAGTAGTATGTAGAGAGACAACAGTAGAGAGTAGTATGTAGAGAGTAGTATGTAGAGACAACAGTAGAGAGTAGTATGTAGAGACAACAGTAGAGAGTAGTATGTAGAGAGTAGTATGTAGAGAGACAACAGTAGAGAGTAGTATGTAGAGAGTAGTATGTAGAGACAACAGTAGAGAGTAGTATGTAGAGACAACAGTAGAGAGTAGTATGTAGAGAGTAGTATGTAGAGAGACAACAGTAGAGAGTAGTATGTAGAGAGTAGTATGTAGAGACAACAGTAGAGAGTAGTATGTAGAGACAACAGTAGAGAGTAGTATGTAGAGAGACAACAGTAGAGAGTAGTATGTAGAGAGACAACAGTAGAGAGTAGTATGTAGAGAGTAGTATGTAGAGACAACAGTAGAGAGTAGTATGTAGAGACAACAGTAGAGAGTAGTATGTAGAGAGTAGTATGTAGAGAGACAACAGTAGAGAGTAGTATGTAGAGACAACAGTAGAGAGTAGTATGTAGAGAGTAGTACGTAGAGAGACAACAGTAGAGAGTAGTATGTAGAGAGTAGTATGTAGAGACAACAGTAGAGAGTAGTATGTAGAGAGTATAATGTAGAGAGTAGTATGTAGAGACAACAGTAGAGAGTAGTATGTAGAGAGTAGTATGTAGAGACAACAGTAGAGAGTAGTATGTAGAGAGTATAATGTAGAGAGTAGTATGTAGAGAGTAGTATGTAGAGACAACAGTAGAGAGTAGTATGTAGAGAGTAGTATGTAGAGACAACAGTAGAGAGTAGTATGTAGAGACAACAGTAGAGAGTAGTATGTAGAGAGTATAATGTAGAGAGTAGTATGTAGAGAGTAGTATGTAGAGACAACAGTAGAGAGTAGTATGTAGAGAGTATAATGTAGAGAGTAGTATGTAGAGAGTAGTATGTAGAATTTCAGTTTTTTGTTTTTAACTTCAGTTAAATTTTTTTTATAGTTTATATTTTTCAATATTATTTCTGTTTAATCGGCAGGAAATGTTCTTCTTCGTTATTACTCTATTATTACTTATTATTACTTACTTATATTACTCTTTATTCAAAGTTCCTGACGCTTTTTTGTAGATTTTTTGGCGCTTTTCTCGGACATTTGTCTCCTTTTTTTTTTACATTTTTGTTACTGTTTCAACATTTTTCTCATTTACAACTTTTGTCGCATTTTTGTGTAGAAATCTTGTTTTTTCTTCCCCGTGCAACATTTGTGTTTTTTCTCATCTTCCATTTTTGTTGCTTATTTCGACGTATTTTTTTTCTTTTTCAACATTTTAGTCATTTTCAACTTTTGTTGTTTATTCAATGTTTTATTTGGAAGACACCACGAGGGTTAAAGAAATCATTCTCAACTCTTATTGTTTAGATTTTCAACATTTCTGTTTATTCCCCAGTGACAGTTTATTTGAGTTTTCATTTCTCATTTTTGATGTTTTTTTTTCCACTTTCCTTGTTAAGAAAAAGAAGAATAGACATTTTTCTTTTTCTTTTTTGGCGCTCACTTCTTTTGTATCAGCAGATACTGTTCCTCAATAAAGGGAAATGTTATTTTAAGTTCAACTCTACATGACACAAGCAGCGCTCTCGCTGCGAAGGAAAGAGAAGCCGTCTGTGGAGCTCTCCGGCTGCTGCTCCATGAAGCGGATGCAGAGAAATGTTCCTCAGTGGAAGGAAACGGAGGCTTCAAAGGGCCACGGGGTTCGAAAATGTGGAGAAATTGACCACACGCAGCAGAGCACTGACCCCAGACCTGCTGAACAAACAGCCACCGCAGCGAGAAAGCAAAGAATTACTTAATTCTCCACTTAAAACACAAACCGTGAAATGGATTATTACACCCAACGAAGAGGGTAAATTACGCAGGTATCGGGTCACATCATCGCCACGGTTACCCTCTGATTACTTAGAGCAATTCACACTCTGCTCTATATATTTACTCTGTATACGTTTCTCTGTAATGGTTCCCATGCAGTTTGGACTCAAAGACGAGCTTGTGGAGGAGATCAGAGTGCCGGTGACTCAAATTCCCCCAAAAAGTGTAGTTGGAACACGGCTCCGCGGCCTTATCTGAGATCTGCTTGTTGAACTGCGGAGCGAGCCGACGGTAATTTAGCAGAGAGGGAAAATATTGGCTGAAGGTATTCCGCTGTAATCCGAGTTCATGTTCGTGTGCAGCCAAGAGAAAGTTTCCCTCTGCAGCTCTGCTCTCAGAGCGTCTCTCCACATGAAATGGGTTAGGAAGGCCAATAGATTCACTGTTTAATAGTGATTAATCACATGATCCTGCATAGTTAACTCGGGATTAATCACATGATCCTGCATAGTTAACTCGGGATTAATCACATGATTGTGCATAGTTAACTATTATTGGAGACCTTTAGCGTCATATAACACGCTTGGTTATCTCCTTTAGCATCATATGACACGCTTGGTTGTCTCCTTTAGCTTTGTATAACACGCTTGGTTGTCTCCTTTAGCATCATATAACACGCTTGGTTGTCTCCTTTAGCTTTGTATAACACGCTTGGTTGTCTCCTTTAGCTTTATATAACACGCTTGGTTGTCTCCTTTAGGGTCATATAATACGCTTGGTTGTCTCCTTTAGGGTCATATAATACGCTTGGTTGTCTCCTTTAGCGTCATACAACACGCTTGGTTGTCTCCTTTAGCGTCATACAACACGCTTGGTTGTCTCCTTTAGCGTCATATAACACGCTTGGTTGTCTCCTTTAGGGTCATATAATACGCTTGGTTGTCTCCTTTAGGGTCATATAATACGTTTGGTTGTCTCCTTTAGCGTCATACAACACGCTTGGTTGTCTCCTTTAGCGTCATACAACACGCTTGGTTGTCTCCTTTAGCGTCATATAACACGCTTGGTTGTCTCCTTTAGCGTCATACAACACGCTTGGTTGTCTCCTTTAGCGTCATATAACACGCTTGGTTGTCTCCTTTAGCGTCATATAACACGCATGGTTGTCTCCTTTAGTATCATATAACACGCTTGGTTGTCTCCTTTAGCGTCATATAACACGCTTGGTTGTCTCCTTTAGCGTCATATAACACGCTTGGTTGTCTTCTTTAGTATCATATAACATGCTTGGTCGTCTCCTTTAGCTTTGTATAACACGCTTGGTTTTCTCATTTAGCTTCATATAACACGCTTGGTTGTCTCCTTTAGCGTCATATAACACGCTTGGTTGTCTCCTTTAGCTTCGTATAACACGCTTGGTCGTCTCCTTTAGCGTCATATAACACGCTTGGTTGTCTCCTTTAGCGTCATACAACACGCTTGGTTGTCTCCTTTAGGGTCATATAACACGCTTGGTTGTCTCCTTTAGCATCATATAACACGCTTGGTTGTCTCCTTTAGCTTTGTATAACACGCTTGGTTGTCTCCTTTAGGGTCATATAACACGCTTGGTTGTCTCCTTTAGCGTCATACAACACGCTTGGTTGTCTCCTTTAGCGTCATACAACACGCTTGGTTGTCTCCTTTAGCGTCATATAACATGCTTGGTTGTCTCCTTTAGCGTCATATAACACGCTTGGTCGTCTCCTTTAGCGTCATATAACACGCTTGGTCGTCTCCTTCAGCGTCTTATAACACGCTTGGTCGTCTCCTTTAGCTTCATATAACACGCTTGGTTGTCTCCTTTAGCGTCATATAACACGCTTGGTCGTGTCCTTCAGCGTCATATAACACGCTTGGTCGTCTCCTTCAGCGTCTTATAACACGCTTGGTCGTCTCCTTTAGCTTTGTATAACACGCTTGGTTGTCTCTTTTAGCGTCATATAACACGCTTGGTTGTCTCTTTTAGCGTCATATGCTAAGCTAAATGCATAATAAGGGACAGTTGTCAATTCATCCAGCGGAGTTTTACTAGTGGGCACGCAGACATACACACACACACACACACACACACACACACTCACACACACACACATAGACGCACACACACACACACACACACACACACACATGCACACCCAAACACATAGACGCACACACACACAGACACACACGCACACCCAAACACACACACAGACACACACACACACACACCCACCCCCCCCCCCACACACACACATCAATGTATTTATTGTTCTCCTGTGTCACCCTGGAACAGCGAGGCCTGACATCATCAGCGGTAAATAACATAATAATCCCAGTTGTGAGAGAACAAGCCCCGCCCTGAAGCTGGAGCGGACCGCCCGGTGAATCACTGCAGCCGTTACGACACGCTCTCACACGGGCGCTCACGCCTCCTCCAGCGCCTGACCGCCTTTTTCCACCCGAGTCCTCGGCGTCACCACGGCGACGGGCCTGCAGAGGGCAGGAAGGACTCAGCTGGAGACGTTCTACTCCACTGCCATTCAGATTCAGGGGCTGCAGAAAAGACACTTTGGGACACACACCAATAAAGATACACACAACAAAGACACACACAACAAACACACACACACACACAACAAAGACACACACACACATAACAGAGACAGACACAACAGAGACACACACTCAACAAAGACACACACACACACAACAGAGACAGACATAACAGAGACAGACACAACAACGACACACACACACTCAACCAAGACACACACACACAACAAAGATACACACAACAAAGACACACGCACAACAAAGACACACACACAACAAAGACACACACAATATCAAAGACACACAATATTAAAGACACACACACTCAACAAAGACACACACACACACACAACAAAGACACACACAAAAACAATGACACACAAAGTTCAGCTGAAACCATTAATCAGTTACTTTGTACTTTCTATATTTATTACAGTTGTTTTACTGCCTGACATGTTGGTATGTGCACACACACACACACACACACACACACACACACACACACACACACACACACACACACACACACACACACACATATACACACACCGCTGAAAGTGTTTGTCTGATTGTGATTGGCCAGTCTGCCACAGGATGGTGAGTTTTGTCAGGAAGAAGCTGCAACTCCTCAATCATCAGACAGAGACAGACAGAGACAGAGAGACAGAGAGACAGAGAGAGACAGAGAGACAGACAGAGAGTCAGACAGACAGAGACAGAGAGACAGAGAGAGACAGAGAGACAGACAGAGAAAGAGAGAGAGAGAGACAGACAGACAGACAGAAAGACAGACAGGGACTCAGTTGCTGGTGGCTTTACTCAATGGCCACTTTTGGGCCAGATCCTCAATCGGTGTGAGTGGCCCCAACAGTCCTCCTCGCTGACCCCCCGTCCCCCCGTCCCCCTGTCCCCCTCAGGGCGTCCCCTCCCTCAGGGCTGAACTACACACACATTCTCAGGTCATATACATGCACTAATGGAGAGTTGGGGGTTTGGTGACTTGCTCAAGGGCACCTTGGCAGTGCCGAGGAGGTGAACTGGCCTCTCTCCAGCTACCAGTCCACCACCAGACTTTGGTCCGGGTGGGGACTTGAACCAGCGACCCTCCGGTTCCCAGACTGAGCTACAGACTGTCCTTTTAACGTCTCATCTTGGGAGCAGATGTGAGACTCTTTCCGACTATTCCCGAGGGAAAGCAGCTCGGGGGAGTCTTCAGCTCGATGGAAAAGAACATTCCGGACATCACAAACTGAAAAGGTGTGAGAGCGAACAGGCGCCGCGTGCAGGGGCATTGTGGGTAACCCATGGTTTATTTAGACTGGGGTTGTTAGGCCAATACAGCGATGCGGGTCACAGGTAAACCTGTTACCACCTGTAAGGAGACTGTCTGTCTGGCTCAGGGTGTGTGTGTGTGTGTGTGTGTGTGTGTGTGTGTGTGTGTGTGTCTGTGTCAGTGTGTGTGTGTGTGTGTTTGTCAGTGTGTGTGTGTGTATGTGTCAGTGTGTATGTGTGTTTGTGTGTGTGCGCACGCATGCGTGTGTGTCAGTGAGTGTGTGTGTATCAGTGTGTGTATGTCAGTGTGTGTGTGTTTGTCAGTGTGTGTCAGTGAGTGTGTGTGTATCAGTGTGTGTATGTCAGTGTGTGTGTGTATGTCAGTGTGTGTCAGTGAGTGTGTGTGTATCAGTGTGTGTATGTCAGGCTGTGTGTGTTTGTCAGTGTGTGTCAGTGAGTGTGTGTGTATCAGGCTGTGTGTGTTTGTCGGTGTGTGTCTGTTAGTGTCAGTGTAAGTGTTTAAGTGTATGCGCATGCATGCATGTGCGTGTGTACGTGCTTGTCTGTGTGTGCATGTGTGTCAGTATGTGTGTGTGTGTGTGTTCGTTCATGCGTGTGTGTGTGTGTGTCTGTGTGTGTGTGTGTGTGCGTGCGTGTCTGTGTGTCTGTGTGTGCATGTGTGCGTGGGTGTTTGTGTGTCTGTGTGTGTGTGTGTGTGTGTGTGTGTGCGACCACCTGGATGCATGTGTTGAGTCTGATGGTCGTCTTGTTTTCATCGGAAAAATCTCTCCATGACCCATAAAACTATTTCAGTCCTCAACATCTTTCAGTTGGAATAGTCCAGTGTGTTGAAGAACTCCGCACACACACACACACACAGACACACAGACACACACACACACACACACACACACACACACACACACACACACACAGAGGTTATGATAGGACAGGGTGTGTACATGTCCCGTTAAAGAGCTCCACACACACACACACACACACAGAGGTTAGGACAGTGTGTATATTATGTTATGTTGAAGAGCTCCACACACACACACACACACACACACACCTGCACACACACACAGAGACACACACACACACACACACATGCACACACACACACATGCACACACACACAGAGACACACACACACACACACACCTGCACACACACACGCAGAGACACACACACACCTGCACACACACACACACACACACACACACACACACACAAACATGCACACACACACACACACAGAGACACACACACACAGACTTTATGATAGGACAGGTATTTGGATCGTGGATTCATGTGTGGCTCATTTCTGGATGAATGGATTTAGTTGTTTGGTCGTTAAAATGTCAGAAAACGGTGAACAATGTGAAACTCAGAGGTAATCAGATTACTGTCAGACGGTGTCGAAAAGGTGTGTGTGTGAGTCTGTGTGTGTGTGTGTGTTTTAGTGTGTGTGTGTGCATGAAGGCATGCAAGCATGTGTGTTTGTGTGTGTGTGTGTGTGTGTACACGTGCATACAGTATGTGCATGTGTCTGTGTGTGTGTCAGTGTGCGTGTGTGTGTGTGTGTGTGCGTGTGCGCATGCATGCATGCGTGTTTGTGTGTGTGTGTGTCAGTGTGGAAATGGTAATTTCCCATTTCATGATTAATGAAGTATACATTTTTTGCTTTGGATTCTTCTCCTCTTTTGGACTTGTCTTGTGACCTGTCAGCGTTCCTGTCGCCGGTCCTTTTGGCGTTCCTGACGGCATTCTTGACGGCGTTCCTGTCGGCGTTCCTGTCGGCGTTCTTGTCAGTGTTCCCGTCAGCGTTCCTCTTTGCGTTCCTGTCAGTGTTCCTGTCGGCGTTCCTGTCAACGTTCCTGTTGGCGTTCCTGTTGCCGGTCCTGTCAACATTCCTGTCGGCATTCCTGTCAACGTTCCTGTCGGTGTTCCTGTCAACGTGTGCATGTCGGCATTCCTGTCGGCGTTCCTGCCGCCGTTCCTGTTGGCGTTCCTGTCAACATTCCTGTTGGCGTTCCTGTCAACATTCCTGTCGGCATTCCTGTCAACGTGTGAATGTCGGCATTCCTGCCGGCGTTCCTGTCGGCGTTCCTGTTGGCGTTCCTGTTGGCGTTCCTGTCAACATTCCTGTTGGCGTTCCTGTCAACATTCCTGTCGGCATTCCTGTCAACGTGTGAATGTCGGCATTCCTGTCAACGTGTGAATGTCGGCATTCCTGCCGGCGTTCCTGTCGGCGTTCCTGTTGGCGTTCCTGTCAACATTCCTGTCGGCATTCCTGTCAACGTGTGCATGTCGGCATTCCTCTCGGCATTCCTGTCGGCGTTCCTGTCGGCGTTCCTGTCGCCGTTCCTGTCGGCGGTCCTGTCGGCGGTCCTGTCGCCGTTCCTGTCGGCGGTCCTGTCTCCGTTCCTGTCGGCGTTCCTGTTCCCTTGTGGCGTTCTGCGTGTTCTGGCCCCCCCGGTTTACCTCCCCGTGAGTGTTTTTCCAGCCCCGGAGCTTCGGTTTTAGGGTTTTCCCAGTTCCTTGCGTTTTTGTCTTTTTGCCTAAAACCCAATAAACCTTTCGGGACCCCTATCCGGCCCGCTCCCCTCTGCGTTTGGGTCCTCCAGTCCTGAGACCATCCCACCGTGTTCTCCAGGAACCCCGGAGCTATTTCAGTCGCACACGACGCACACGGATGTTTTTCATTAGCTGCTGTTCTTTAAATAGAAAACACATCTGGCCTGGGGGGGGGGGGGGGACACATCTGGACGTCTCAGGGAGGTGAAGAAGAAGCTCAACACAGCAGGGCTGTCTGCAGGAATGTGTCTGTGTGTGTGAGTGTGTGTGTGTGTGTGTGTGTGTCTGTCTTTGTGTGTCTCTGCGTGTGTCTGTGTGTGTGTGTGTGTGTGTGTGTCTTTGTGTGTGTGTCTGTGTGTGTGTGTGTGTCTGTGTGTGTGTGTGTCTGTGTGTCTCTGTGTGTGTATGTGTGTCTGTGTGTGTGTGTGTGTCTGTGTGTGTGTGTCTGTGTGTGTGTGTGTCTGTGTGTCTGTGTGTGTGTGTGTGTGTGTGTGTGTATGTGTGTCTGTGTGTGTGTCTGTGTGTGTGTGTGTGTGTGTCTGTGTGTCTCTGTGTGTGTGTGTGTGTATGTGTGTCTGTGTGTGTGTGTCTCTGTATGTGTGTGTGTGTGTGTGTGTCTGTGTGTGTGTGTGTGTGTGTGTCTGTGTGTGTGTGTGTGTGTGTGTGTGTCTGTGTGTGTGTGTCTCTGTATGTGTGTGTGTGTGTGTGTGTGTGTGTGTCTGTGTGTGTGTGTGTGTGTGTGTGTATCCACAGTCTCTGGACTCTGTTTGAACACTTCATTTCCTTTCGGGCCTTTTCAAAATAAATGTGTTGGAGACGTTTTGTTTATCGCTCTTTGGCAGATGTAGAGGAAATACTTCAAGTACCACAGAAGTACAAATACTGTGATGTTTAAGTAAAGGTATCAACATTTGCCTGGTCCTACCAGACTCTGGTCCATTAGCCCGGTCCTACCAGACTCTGGTCCATTAGCCCGGTCCTACCAGACTCTGGTCCATTAGCCCGGTCCTACCAGACTCTGGTCCACTAGCCCGGTCCTACCAGACTCTGGTCCATTAGCCCGGTCCTACCAGACTCTGGTCCATTAGCCCGGTCCTACCAGACTCTGGTCCATTAGCCCGGTCTTACCAGACTCTGGTCCACTAGCCCGGTCCTACCAGACTCTGGTCCATTAGCCCGGTCCTACCAGACTCTGATCCATTAGCCCAGCCCTACCAGACTCTGGTCCACTAGCCCGGTCCTACCAGACTCTGGTACATTAGCGAGGAGGGGTCCTCATGTGAGGAGGGCCCAAAAAGATGCTAGAATGAACAGCTGTGGATGCGGGGGAAGGGGGGGGGGTTGGGGGTCCATGCCTACGGGGCCCAGGATGTGGTGCTGCGCCCCTGGTCAGGATGTGAGTATCTAACTGAGCTGAGGAGATGATGGAGGTCCGACTGACATGTTGTCGTCCGTAGAGCGTGAGACCCAAACAGCACACGGGCCACTTGGATTTATATGGTTCTGGTTCTGTTCTCACGGGTCTTTTCACACAAAGGCGTTACGCAACCGAGTGGATGAGGAAGAAAAAAGAGAAACAGCTTCAATGAAAGACAAACAGGCCGGTCGGAAGATGGAGGTCCGATAACGCTCCACCTGTCTGAGGCCCGGCAGCTAATGGACGTTTGTTTTTCTAACTTGTGTCCAGCTGAAGCTTTGGAGACGGGTGGGAACAGAAGACCCTCTGTCTGCAGCTGGGAGCAGTACTACTGCAGTACTTTAACTGGGTATCAGTACTTCTACTGCAGTACTTTAACTGGGTATTAGTACTTCTACTGCAGTACTTTAACTGGGTATTAGTACTTCTACTGCAGTACTTTAACTGGGTATTAGTACTTCTACTGCAGTACTTTAACCGGGTATCAGTACTTCTACTGCAGTACTTTAACTGGGTATTAGTACTTCTACTGCAGTACTTTAACTAGGTATTAGTTACTCGCTCTGCGCCGATACATAAGATCAATAAGGGGAACGCCTCAGTGGGTCAACGCCCCCCCAGGTCCCCGGCCCTCTGCCCCTCTGCCCCCAGCCCTCTGCCCCCGGCCCTCTGCCCCCGGCCCTCTGCCCCCAGCCCTCTACCCCCAGCCCTCTACCCCCAGCCCTCTGCCCCCGGCCCTCTGCCCCCAGCCCCCGGCCCTCTGCCCCCAGCCCTCTGCCCCCAGCCCCCAGCCCTCTACCCCCAGCCCTCTGCCCCCGGCCCTCTGCCCCCAGCCCTCTGCCCCCAGCCCTCTGCCCCCAGCCCTCTGCCCCCAGCCCCCGGCCCTCTGCCCCCAGCCCTCTACCCCCAGCCCTCTGCCCCCGGCCCTCTGCCCCCAGCCCTCTGCCCCCAGCCCTCTGTCCCCAGCCCTCTGCCCCCTGCCCCCGGCCCTCTGCCCCCAGCCCTCTACCCCCGGCCCTCTGCCCCTCTGCCCCCAGCCCTCTGCCCCCAGCCCTCTACCCCCAGCCCTCTGCCCCTCTGCCCCCAGCCCTCTGCCCCCAGCCCTCTATCCCCAGCCCTCTGCCCACAGCCCCCGGCCCTCTGCCCCCAGCCCTCCACCCCCAGCCCCCAGCCCTCTACCCCCAGCCCTCTGCCCCTCTGCCCCCAGCCCTCTGCCCCCAGCCCCCGGCCCTTTGCCCCCAGCCCTCTACCCCCGGCCCTCTTACCCCTCCCCTGGCGCGCCGTCCTGATCCCTGTGGTGTTTGGCACCGCCGGGGGAAATCCGACCCTTCCATTTATTGGTCCTGGGAGCCGGTGTTGATGAAGAGTTGATGTTGAAAACGGAGATGAAGCACGGCGGAGGGTTACCGTGACGACAAGACAACACACGGCGGGCCGTGGAAGCAGCGGCGAGTGTTATTCCAGCACTTCAAAAGAAGATGGGGCCCCGGGGTAGTCAATCATCAAAACGTAAAAATCAACAAAAATGTTGCAAAAGCTCGGGAAAGGGAAGTTTGGGGTCCCCTACTGGAGCTGCTGCCCCCGCGACCCGACTCCGGATAAGCGGATGAAGATGGATGGATGTTGCAAAAGCAACAAAAACATGCCTGGGCCTGAGCAGGCCGGGGCCCCGACCCTCCTGCTGTCCAGGCCGGGGTAGTGTTGGGGCCCCGGCTTGCTCAGGCCCAGGCCGGGGCCCCAGGCCTCCTGCTGTCCAGGCCGGGGTAGTGTTGGGGCCCCGGCTTGCTCAGGCCCAGGCCGGGGCCCCAGGCCTCCTGTCGTCCAGGCCGGGGTAGTGTTGGGGCCCCTGGGGTAGTGTTGGGGCCCCAGGCCTCCTGTCGTCCAGGCCGGGGTAGTGTTGGGGCCCCTGGGGTAGTGTTGGGGCCCCAGGCCTCCTGTCGTCCAGGCCGGGGTAGTGTTGGGGCCCCTGGGGTAGTGTTGGGGCCCCAGGCCTCCTGTCGTCCAGGCCGGGGTAGTGTTGGGGCCCCTGGGGTAGTGTTGGGGCCCCAGGCCTCTTGTCGTCCAGGCCGGGGTAGTGTTGGGGCCCCTGGGGTAGTGTTGGGGCCCCAGGCCTCCTGTCGTCCAGGCCGGGGTAGTGTTGGGGCCCCTGGGGTAGTGTTGGGGCCCCAGGCCTCCTGTCGTCCAGGCCGGGGTAGTGTTGGGGCCCCTGGGGTAGTGTTGGGGCCCCAGGCCTCTTGTCGTCCAGGCCGGGGTAGTGTTGGGGCCCCTGGGGTAGTGTTGGGGCCCCAGGCCTCCTGTCGTCCAGGCCGGGGTAGTGTTGGGGCCCCTGGGGTAGTGTTGGGGCCCCAGGCCTCCTGTCGTCCAGGCCGGGGTAGTGTTGGGGCCCCAGGCCTCCTGTCGTCCAGGCCGGGGTAGTGTTGGGGCCCCTGGGGTAGTGTTGGGGCCCCAGGCCTCCTGTCGTCCAGGCCGGGGTAGTGTTGTTTTTGTTGCTTTTGCAACGGTTTTTTGATTTTTATGTTTTTAATGATTCTTTTAACGTTTTTCTTGCATCGTTTTAGTCTTTTTGTCTAGTTTTTATTTGCATTTTTTCTTTTTTTGCAAAAAGTTGAGCTTTTTGCACTTTTTCCCTTTTTCGGAACCAATTATGAGGTTCAAATACTTCATGTTGGGGAGTTTTATGCACTAATTGATGCTGGATTATCTCGTCAGCTGCTGTCTTAACGAGCACCGAGAGTATTTACTATAGCGTTGTCATATTGCAGACAGACACACACACACACACACACACACACACACACACACACACACACACACACACACACACACAGACAGACAGACAGACAGATTTGATCTTGAGGGTGCGTTAGTAACGAGTTGAGTCGTCAAAAACAACAGCAGCAGCTCGTACTGGAACATGGTCTCATCTGAGCCCCCGTCCTCTTTCTAAAAACCACAAGTCTAAATACACTTATCCCCGCGGCCGGCCACAAGAGCCTGCTGTTCAACCCCCACCCCCCCGCCCTGACCAACATGCACCCGTCATGTTTAGAAAATAACCCTGCGGTCCAACACACACAGCCGCCTCCACCGCTGGAACAAATCTCAATTTCCCTCGGCCACTTTCTTCATTATCAACCAATCAGAGGCCGGCTCAGCGGCCCTGCACGCAGCCTCATTAACATCTCATTAACATACCGTCTCAATAATTCCTAATTTCTGCTTTTCTAACTCAAACATTAGGTATAATTTCCTATAAATGAGCTTTATTGACCATAAATTCCAAAAATAACTGTAAAACTAAAGTTAATAAGTTAGTGTTACGTAGTGTTGAAAACGTCAAAAAAAGGGACAAACATGTTTTTCTGGGTAATTAAAAATAACACTGATATGGGAAAATATGAGGACAACATGAGGACGACATGAGGACGACGTGAGGACGACGTGAGGACAACGTGAGGACGACGTGAGGACAACGTGAAGACAACGTGAGGACAACGTGAGGACAACATGAGGACAACGTGAAGACAACATGAGGACAACACAGGGACAACGTGAGGACAACATGAGGACAACGTGAAGACAACATGAGGACAACATGAGGACAGTGTGAAGACAACGTGAGGACAATATGAAGACAACGTGAGGACAACATGACGACACGAAGACAACATGAGGACAGCGTGAGGACAACATGAGGACAGCGTGAGGACAACATGAGGACAACATGAAGACAACGTGAGGACAACACGAGGGCAACATGAAGACAACATGAAGGCAAGAAGACAACGTGGAGACAATATAGGGATAACATGAGTACACCGTGAGGACAACGTGAGGACATGAAGAAAACATGAGGACACCATGAGGGCAACATGAGGACAACATGAGGACAACATGAGGACATGAAGACAACGGGAGGACAGTGTGAGGATATGAAGAAAACATAAGGACAACATGAGGGCAACATGAGGACACAATGAGGACATGATGAGGACAACATGAGGACACCATGAGGACAACATGAAGGCAACATGAGGACAACATGAGTACACCACAAGGACACCATGAGGACACTATGAGGACACCATGGGGGTTAACATCTCGTTAACATACCCGTCAGAGTTAATGAGAGCAGATCGTCCTCTGGGTTAAAGCTCTCATTAGTCCTCAGCACGCCCTCGTCAGCTGTAATGGGGCTGTCAGAGGGGGTGTGGTCCCCCGCCTCCGTCCAAATCATTACCCTCACAACAGAGACGGTATTGTGTCCAACGCCGGGCTCTAGTGCATGAAACTGCTCCCCACTGCACTTTCTGTGCATGAGAGTGATATAGAGGAGGGGAGTTTCTGTAGAACGGGGAAACATTCGGTACATTTAGAGTTCAACAGCGTAGCTCCGGAAGACAAAAAAAACAAAAACCACGCAGGGCTCCAACCCAAAATCAAAGGTCTGCCTCCGATTTTAATTTAAAGTGCTCGTATTCTGCTCATTTTCAGGTTTAAAATTGTATTTAGAGGTTAAATCAGGATAGGTTTATGTGGTTTAATGAAGTTAAAACACCATGTTTTAGTTGTACTGTACATTGCTGCAGCTCCTCTTTTCCCCCTGTGTGTTGAGCTGTTTTATACAGAGGGAGACATCTCACTTCTGTTACATCTATGTTTGGAGTCGCACATGCTCAGTACCTAGGTAAGGACTACTAGCCAGTCAGAAGCAGAGTATGAGGGCCCTGACAGTACCTAGGTAAGGACTACTAGCCAGTCAGAAGCAGAGTATGAGGGCCCTGACAGTACCTAGGTAAGGACTACTAGCCAGTCAGGAGCAGAGTATGAGGGCCCTGACAGTACCTAGGTAAGGACTACTAGCCAGTCAGAAGCAGAGTATGAGGGTCCTGACAGTACCTAGGTAAGGA
>CM057259.1:23868131-23878131 GCA_029931835.1 Etheostoma nigrum
TACATGTGTAGATACATGTGTGTAGGTACATGTGTGTAGGTACATGTGTAGATACATGTGTGTCCTCAGGGAAATGTAGTATTATCGGATTCAACTGGTTTTATAGTATATGTGTTTCACAGGTCCGAATGACGCTGGAACAAACCACTTATGAGGGTTTTTCGGGGGAGGCCAGTCTCTTACCTGTGATCACACCCGAACCCTGATGTCACTAGGACGCCTCCCTGTTCTGCGCTACATAATAACCATAATCAGATGTCATTACATACGTAAAACCCTTCAAACATCCCGGAGACAGGACTCCCTCTCCGGGATGTTCAGCTCTAATTGTCCTAAATATCATAATCAGTGAGTGTTAGCCCGCAGGACGCGTAAGCTTCCCTGTTATTATGTTCGGCTCTGCAAACAATGATGCTCATCAGCGAAACAAGCGCTCCCCCGAACATCAAAGACTCTCACCTGACAGCTCGGCAATTACCCGCAGAGACTGGGAGGCGGTGCGATTCGAGGTGTGTCCGCTCTGCTTCTGCAGGCTGAAGAAAAGGAGTCTTCATGGAGTCTGGGAGGCAGGTATGAATCAGACTGTTATTACCTGCACAGGTGAGGCGGAGTTTGTGTTTTCATTGCTGAGAGTGAAAGGTTGGAAAACGGTTTGGCTCATTGGGTCGTTTGGTCATTGGCTCATTGGGTCATTGGGTCATTGGGTCATTGGGTCATTAGGTCGTTGGGTCATTGGGTCGTTGGGTCATTGGGTCATTAGGTCATTGGGTCATTAGGTCATTGGGTCATTAGGTCATTGTGTCATTGGGTCATTGGGTCATTGGGTCGTTGGGTCATTGGGTCATTGGGTCATTGGGTCATTAGGTCATTGGGTCATTAGGTCATTGTGTCATTGGGTCATTGGGTCGTTGGGTCATTGGGTCATTGGGTCGTTGGGTCATTAGGTCATTGGGCCGTTGGGTCATTGGGTTGTTGGGTCATTGAGTTGTTGGGTCATTGGGTTGTTGGGTCATTGGGTTGTTGGGTCATTGGGTTGTTGGGTCATTGAGTTGTTGGGTCATTGGGTTGTTGGGTCATTGGGTTGTTGGGTCGTTGGGTCATTGGGTCGTTGGGTCATTGGGTCGTTGGGTCATTGGGTTGTTAGGGTCATTGTATCAATGGGTCATTGGGTCATTGGGTCATTGGGTCGTTGGGTCGTTGGGTTGTTGGGTCATTGGGTTGTTGGGTCATTGGGTTGTTGGGTCGTTGGGTCATTGGGTCATTGGGTCGTTGGGTCATTGGGTCCTTTCCAAAAAAGTTCTATATCAGAAATGTGGGTTTCTTTCAAACAAATCTTTCAAAAAAGTAACGTGGATGGTTTCCAACAATGCTCCTTACAAGTTAAATTAATAATCAGTTCACTACTTTCATTGAATTTGGGTGTTTTTTTTTCAATTTCATAGCGTTTGGAGAAAAAAACATTTTTAAAAAAGTATAAAAAAAGAGAGAAACATGTAAAATGTGACAAAAATGTGAACAAATGTCAAAAAAAGTAACAAAAAAGTGACAAATGTAAAAAGAAAGTTTAAAAAATTTGGGGAAAAACCCACGAAAATTTCAAAAGGCTCAGAAAAAAGTCGACAAAGTTGAAAAAAATGACAAAATCATTGGAGGAAAAACACCAAAGAGTCAAAAGAAGACCATAACGTTGATAAAAGGGTTTTCTTTTCAATTTCCGGGTCTGCGGGAAGACAACACGAGGGTTAAATAAAGACTTCGGTTCATTGTGAGCTCGGCAGCCACACGTTTCCCACCGTCGGCATCTTATAAATGAAGTTTTTACAGTTCTACATTCTCCAAAAGCCCCAAATTATTCACCTCAGAATACTCTTGAACTGCACAGACTCCAGTCTATCCACCAGTGCAAGATAAGCAAATTTACCTGCCCCCCCCACCCCCGTCGAGGTGATTCAGAGAGTGTGAGGCCCGCCGTGGAGGCAGGAAGTGGAGCTCCAGCCAATGGAGCGCTGATTTACAGGCTGATGAGTCGAGGAGCCTCCTCTGGGGCTCAGAGCTCTCCAAGACCGGGAGGATTAGGTTCTTTCAGGAGGTCCTCTCCGTAATTAGGCCTACATCTGTACTCTGGCTGCTCGGCATGCTGGGAGCGGTAATTTACTGTGTGTGTGCGAGTGTGTGTGTGTGTGTGTCTCTATGTGTCTGTCTGTGTGTGTGTGTGTGTGTATATGTGTGTGTGAGAGAGAGTGTATGAGTGTGTGTGTGTGTGTGTGTCTCTATGTGTCTGTCTGTGTGTGTGTGTGTGTGTATATGTGTGTGTGAGAGAGAGTGTATGAGTGTGTGTGTGTGCGTGAGTGAGTGTGTGTGTGAGAGAAAGAGAGAGTATGCATGTGTGTGTGTGAGTGTGAGAGAGATTGAGTGTGTGTGTGTCTCTGTGCGTATGTGTGTGTGTGTGTGAGAGTGTGTATGAGAGAGAGAGAGTGTGTGTGTGTGTGTATGTGTGTTTGGTGTGTGTGTGTCTCTGTGCGTGTGTGTGTGTCTGTGTGTGTGTGTGTGTGTGTATCTCTGTGCGTGTGTGTGTGTCTGTGTGTGTGTGTGTGCGTGTCTCTGTGCGTGTGTGTGTGTCTGTGTGTGAGTGTGTGTGTGTGTCTGTGTGTGTGTGTGTGTCTGTGTGTGCGTGTGTGTGTATAAATTATTCTAAAGGCCTCTGGTGAATCAGCCAACCGTGGACATACCAGGAAGACTTTTATTAGAAGCTGTTACTCTAGTTGTTATTTTAGTGTGTTCTGGTAACATCATCATAACTCTTTTTAAAAGTTGCCTAATAGATTTTTTTGTTCCTCCACAACAAGTTGAAAACAAAACATATCATCTTATGATGTACTTGTGGCTTACGTAACGGCGAAAACGTTGAAAATTGTCCAAACAAACCTTGAGAAAGGCCAAAAAAGAGCAAAAAAATTGTGCAAAAAAAAAAAAATTGCAAACAAATTGGGAAAGTTTGTCAAAAAAAAACTCAAAAAATGGTGAAAGACAAACAAAAACATAACATGCAAAATGACAGAAAAAGCAACGAAAATGTAGAAATGTAGAAATAAATGCAGAAAAACTTTGGGAAATAAAAAACATTGACAAAGGCGAAAAAAACGACCCAAAAAGCTTCAAAAATGTCCGGCGTTACGTCAGCGGTGCGTGAGTGCTAACGTTATGTCAGCGGTGTGCGTGCGTGCCGGCGTTACGTCAGCGGTGCGTGCGTGCCGGCGTTACGTCAGCGGTGCGTGAGTGCTAGCGTTACGTCAGCGGTGTGCGTGCGTGCCGGCGTTACGTCAGCGGTGCGTGAGTGCCGGTGGCGCCGTAACACCAGCTTCCCTCTTTAATTTCCATCGTAGGAAAACTAGGACGATGAAACACAACAGCACATTGTTTCCTGAAGCTCTGCATCCCTGAAAGCGTCGACTCGTGACGCCAAATGGTTGCTGGTCCCCTTCCAGACCTCCTCCTCCGTCTCACTGGGTATAGGGGTTGTGTGTGTCCAGGACGCGTTGAGCTGTTGCAGACGGACTTTACGTCTGCATGTTGACGCAAAGCAGAGAGGACAAAGAGGCGTTTTGGAAGGGTTCTGGGCTCAATGTGAGGTGATACGTCCTCGTTGGACATCGAGCAGATGTGGAGGAAAAAACGCTGAAATGCTCCCGTGATATTCACGCCTGGAAGGCCCGAGTCCTCCTGGGGAGCCTAGAGGATTTAACATAAATATAAAACCTTTTTGGATCAGATCCATCTGGATCTGGATCAGGAACTCAGAAAGCAGATTCAATTAGAATTTTATTTATAGATAAATAAATAAATAGATAGGTAGGTAGGTAGTGTCTCTGTGTTTTGTGTGTGTGTGTGTGTCTCTGTGTGTGTTTGTGTGTGTCTGTCTGTGAGTGTGTGTGTGTGTGTGTGTGTGTCTCTGTGTGTGTCTGTGTGTGTGTGTGTCTCTGTGTGTTAGTGTGTGTCTCTGTGTGTGTGTGTCTCTTTGTTTGAATGTGTGTCTCTTTGTTTATGCGTGTCTCTGTGTGTGTGTGTGTCTCTGTGTGTTAGTGTGTGAATGTGTGTGTGTGTGTGTGTGTGTGAGTGAGTCTCTTTGTGTGAGTATGTGTCTCTGTGTTTATGTGTGTCTGTGTGTGTATGTGTCTCTCTCTGTCTGTGTGTGTGTGTCTCTCTGCCTGTGTGTGTGTGCGTCTCTGAGTGTTAGTGTGTGTCTGTGTGTGTGTGTGTCTGTGTGTGTATGTGTGTGTGTTTTATCCATGTGGTCTACTGCAAACATACATGTGTGGTGTTTTCCCCGCCACCACAAAAGAAGTCCGGCCCTGGGCGGTGGCAGCGGGCCAGCAGACTGGGAGCTCTGGGAATGTTGGGAAGGATTTTCCCAGCGACGTGCGTCAGAGGGAACGCCCTTCTGCAGCCACGGTTGCATCACCGCTGTGTCAACATCAAACGAGACGCGGGGGGGGGGCATGACACATCCAGAGTATCCACAAATAACACGGTGCACGCCGCCCGAGGCTCCACCGAGGCCTCGGACCGGCACAGCGGTCCCGTTTTTAGCATTTCTTCCGCCTTGTTTGAGTCAAGAGGAAAGTAGTGTCTGGGTATTTAGAGCAGAGCGTAGTAAGAATAGATGCAGCGATCCCTGGAATACACACTGCTACTGGAACACACACTGCTACTGGAACACACACTGCTACTGGAATACACACTCCTGCTGGAATACACACTGCTACTGGAACACACACTGCTACTGGAACACACACTGCTACGTCAGTCGCAGAGGACACCCTGCCGCTGCAGAGACCCACGCAGGAAACATGTCATCACAAACACTGAGATGTTATAATATCTTTATATTTCAGCAACAAGGCCTTTCAACGTGTCCACCTTAAATATAAAAGAGCAGAAAACAGCTCCAATAGGCTCAGACAGGAATAAAATACAGGAATAAAAGCTGCAGTGCAGTATAAGAAAGGAAGAATTATTTAAAGAAAAGCAGCATCAAAAAAACGAAAGAAGTCATAGTATAGTATGTATAAAGTGAAAGAAGTCCTAGTATAGTATGTAGAAACAAGTGAAAGAAGTCCTAGTATAGTATGTTGAAAGTGAAAGAAGTCCTAGTATAGTATGTAGAAAAAAGTGAAAGAAGTCCTAGTATAGTATGTATGAAGTGAAAGAAGTCCTAGTATATTATGTAGAAAGTGAAAGAAGTCCTAGTATAGTATGTAGAAACAAGTGAAAGAAGTCCTAGTATAGTATGTAGAAACAAGTGAAAGAAGTCCTAGTATAGTATGTATGAAGTGAAAGAAGTCCTAGTATAGTATGTAGAAAGTGAAAGAAGTCCTAGTATAGTATGTAGAAACAAGTGAAAGAAGTCCTAGTATAGTATGTAGAAAGTGAAAGAAGTCCTAGTATAGTATGTAGAAACAAGTGAAAGAAGTCCTAGTATAGTATGTAGAAAGTGAAAGAAGTCCTAGTATAGTATGTAGAAAGTGAAAGAAGTCCTAGTATAGTATGTATAAAGTGAAAGAAGTCCTAGTATAGTATGTATAAAGTGAAAGAAGTCCTAGTATAGTATGTAGAAAGTGAAAGAAGTCCTAGTATAGTATGTATAAAGTGAAAGAAGTCCTAGTATAGTATGTATAAAGTGAAAGAAGTCCTAGTATAGTATGTATAAAGTCAAAGAAGTCCTAGTATAGTATGTATGAAGTGAAAGAAGTCCTAGTATAGTATGTAGAAAGTGAAAGAAGTCCTAGTATAGTATGTAGAAAGTGAAAGAAGTCCTAGTATAGTATGTATGAAGTGAAAGAAGTCCTAGTATAGTATGTAGAAAGTGAAAGAAGTCCTAGTATAGTATGTAGAAAGTGAAAGAAGTCCTAGTATAGTATGTAGAAAGTGAAAGAAGTCCTAGTATAGTATGTATAAAGTGAAAGAAGTCCTAGTATAGTATGTATAAAGTGAAAGAAGTCCTAGTATAGTATGTAGAAAGTCAAAGAAGTCCTAGTATAGTATGTAGAAAGTGAAAGAAGTCCTAGTATAGTATGTATGAAGTGAAAGAAGTCCTAGTATAGTATGTATGAAGTGAAAGAAGTCCTAGTATAGTATGTATAAAGTGAAAGAAGTCCTAGTATAGTATGTAGAAACAAGTGAAAGAAGTCCTAGTATAGTATGTAGAAAGTGAAAGAAGTCCTAGTATAGTATGTAGAAAGTGAAAGAAGTCCTAGTATAGTATGTAGAAAGTGAAAGAAGTCCTAGTATAGTATGTTGAAAGTGAAAGAAGTCCTAGTATAGTATGTATGAAGTGAAAGAAGTCCTAGTATAGTATGTAGAAAGTGAAAGAAGTCCTAGTATAGTATGTAGAAAGTGAAAGAAGTCCTAGTATAGTATGTAGAAAGTGAAAGAAGTCCTAGTATAGTATGTATGAAGTGAAAGAAGTCCTAGTATAGTATGTATAAAGTGAAAGAAGTCCTAGTATAGTATGTAGAAACAAGTGAAAGAAGTCCTAGTATAGTATGTAGAAAGTGAAAGAAGTCCTAGTATAGTATGTAGAAAGTGAAAGAAGTCCTAGTATAGTATGTTGAAAGTGAAAGAAGTCCTAGTATAGTATGTTGAAAGTGAAAGAAGTCCTAGTATGGTATGCATAAAGTGAAAGAAGTCCTAGTATAGTATGTAGAAAGTGAAAGAAGTCCTAGTATAGTATGTATAAAGTGAAAGAAGTCCTAGTATAGTATGTATAAAGTGAAAGAAGTCCTAGTATAGTATGTAGAAAGTGAAAGAAGTCCTAGTATAGTATGTAGAAAGTGAAAGAAGTCCTAGTATAGTATGTTGAAAGTGAAAGAAGTCCGTATAGTATGTGGAAAGTGAAAGAAGTCCTAGTATAGTATGTTGAAAGTGAAAGAAGTCCTAGTATAGTATTTAGAAAGTGAAAGAAGTCCTAGTATAGTATGTAGAAAGTGAAAGAAGTCCTAGTATAGTATGTTGAAAGTGAAAGAAGTCCTAGTATAGTATGTTGAAAGTGAAAGAAGTCCTAGTATGGTATGCATAAAGTGAAAGAAGTCCTAGTATAGTATGTAGAAAGTGAAAGAAGTCCTAGTATAGTATGTATAAAGTGAAAGAAGTCCTAGTATAGTATGTATAAAGTGAAAGAAGTCCTAGTATAGTATGTAGAAAGTGAAAGAAGTCCTAGTATAGTATGTAGAAAGTGAAAGAAGTCCTAGTATAGTATGTTGAAAGTGAAAGAAGTCCGTATAGTATGTAGAAAGTGAAAGAAGTCCTAGTATAGTATGTAGAAAGTGAAAGAAGTCCTAGTATAGTATGTAGAAAGTGAAAGAAGTGCTAGTATAGTATGTATAAAGTGAAAGAAGTCCTAGTATAGTATGTTGAAAGTGAAAGAAGTCCTAGTATAGTATGTAGAAAGTGAAAGAAGTCCTAGTATAGTATGTAGAAAGTGAAAGAAGTCCTACTATAGTATGTAGAAAGTGAAAGAAGTCCTAGTATAGTATGTAGAAAGTGAAAGAAGTCCTAGTATAGTATGTAGAAAGTGAAAGAAGTCCTAGTATAGTATGTAGAATGTGAAAGAAGTCCTAGTATAGTATGTAGAAAGTGAAAGAAGTCCTAGTATAGTATGCAGAAAGTGAAAGAAGTCCTAGTATAGTATGTAGAAAGTGAAAGAAGTCCTAGTATAGTATGTAGAAAGTGAAAGAAGTCCTAGTATAGTATGCAGAAAGTGAAAGAAGTCCTAGTATAGTATGTATAAAGTGAAAGAAGTCCTAGTATAGTATGTAGAAAGTGAAAGAAGTCCTAGTATAGTATGTATAAAGTGAAAGAAGTCCTAGTATAGTATGTAGAAACAAGTGAAAGAAGTCCTAGTATAGTATGTAGAAAGTGAAAGAAGTCCTAGTATAGTATGTAGAAAGTGAAAGAAGTCCTAGTATAGTATGTAGAAACAAGTGAAAGAAGTCCTAGTATAGTATGTAGAAAGTGAAAGAAGTCCTAGTATAGTATGTAGAAAGTGAAAGAAGTCCTAGTATAGTATGTATGAAGTGAAAGAAGTCCTAGTATAGTATGTAGAAAGTGAAAGAAGTCCTAGTATAGTATGTATAAAGTGAAAGAAGTCATAGTATAGTATGTAGAAACAAGTGAAAGAAGTCCTAGTATAGTATGTAGAAAGTGAAAGAAGTCCTAGAATAGTATGTAGAAAGTGAAAGAAGTCCTAGTATAGTATGTATAAAGTGAAAGAAGTCCTAGTATAGTATGTAGAAAGTGAAAGAAGTCCTAGTATAGTATGTATAAAGTGAAAGAAGTCCTAGTATAGTATGTATAAAGTGAAAGAAGTCATAGTATAGTATGTATAAACAAGTGAAAGAAGTCCTAGTATAGTATGTAGAAAGTGAAAGAAGTCCTAGTATAGTATGTTGAAAGTGAAAGAAGTCCTAGTATAGTATGTAGAAAGTGAAAGAAGTCCTAGTATAGTATGTAGAAAGTGAAAGAAGTCCTAGTATAGTATGTAGAAACAAGTGAAAGAAGTCCTAGTATAGTATGTAGAAAGTGAAAGAAGTCCTAGTATAGTATGTTGAAAGTGAAAGAAGTCCTAGTATAGTATGTAGAAAGTGAAAGAAGTCCTAGTATAGTATGTAGAAAGTGAAAGAAGTCCTAGTATAGTATGTAGAAAGTGAAAGAAGTCCTAGTATAGTATGTTGAAAGTGAAAGAAGTCCTAGTATAGTATGTATAAAGTGAAAGAAGTCCTAGTATAGTATGTAGAAAGTGAAAGAAGTCCTAGTATAGTATGTAGAAAGTGAAAGAAGTCCTAGTATAATATGTAGAAAGTGAAAGAAGTCCTAGTATAGTATGTAGAAAGTGAAAGAAGTCCTAGTATAGTATGTATAAAGTGAAAGAAGTCCTAGTATAGTATGTATAAAGTGAAAGAAGTCCTAGTATAGTATGTATAAAGTGAAAGAAGTCCTAGTATAGTATGTATAAAGTGAAAGAAGTCCTAGTATAGTATGTATAAAGTGAAAGAAGTCCTAGTATAGTATGTAGAAAGTGAAAGAAGTCCTAGTATAGTATGTATAAAGTGAAAGAAGTCCTAGTATAGTATGTATAAAGTGAAAGAAGTCCTAGTATAGTATGTATAAAGTGAAAGAAGTCCTAGTATAGTATGTATAAAGTGAAAGAAGTCCTAGTATAGTATGTATAAAGTGAAAGAAGTCCTAGTATAGTATGTTGAAAGTGAAAGAAGTCCTAGTATAGTATGTAGAAAGTGAAAGAAGTCCTAATATAGTATGTAGAAAGTGAAAGAAGTCCTAGTATAGTATGTATAAAGTGAAAGAAGTCCTAGTATAGTATGTATAAAGTGAAAGAAGTCCTAGTATAGTATGTAGAAAATGAAAGAAGTCCTAGTATAGTATGTAGAAAGTGAAAGAAGTCCTAGTATAGTATGTATAAAGTGAAAGAAGTCCTAGTATAGTATGTAGAAAGTGAAAGAAGTCCTAGTATAGTATGTTGAAAGTGAAAGAAGTCCTAGTATAGTATGTAGAAAGTGAAAGAAGTCCTAGTATAGTATGTAGAAAGTGAAAGAAGTCCTAGTATAGTATGTAGAAAGTGAAAGAAGTCCTAGTATAGTATGTAGAAAGTGAAAGAAGTCCTAGTATAGTATGTAGAAAGTGAAAGAAGTCCTAGTATAGTATGTATAAAGTGAAAGAAGTCCTAGTATAGTATGTATAAAGTGAAAGAAGTCCTAGTATAGTATGTATAAAGTGAAAGAAGTCCTAGTATAGTATGTATAAAGTGAAAGAAGTCCTAGTATAGTATGTATAAAGTGAAAGAAGTCCTAGTATAGTATGTTGAAAGTGAAAGAAGTCCTAGTATAGTATGTAGAAAGTGAAAGAAGTCCTAGTATAGTATGTAGAAAGTGAAAGAAGTCCTAGTATAGTATGTATAAAGTGAAAGAAGTCCTAGTATAGTATGTAG
>CM057259.1:23885631-23928131 GCA_029931835.1 Etheostoma nigrum
GCCTGTCTGTGAAAATAATTACGGCCTCATGGAAACCGCCTGAGTATGGGACGGGGAAAATAACACACAACAAAGGGAGTGCTTCGCAAAAAGAAAGAGAAGAAAAGAAATGAGAAAACACAAAGAAAATGCACAACAGATGGAGGCTGTAATCAATACTGCAGCTTCACATCTGCATCAGCCCGCGGGGACCCGAGGCTTCTTTCCATCTGAGCGGCCGTGAGGAAAAGCAGACATCGGCACTTTGAGGGAGATTCTCATCTCCGTGTTGAAGTCTATTCGTGGGAAAAGGGTCGGCCGTTTGCTGATAAGATGATGAGAGAAGGAGCGAAGGGAGGGAGGTGAGTACGCTATGTACACTAACGGGTAAAAAACATTTCAATTAGAGCCCCTCATGGGACCAGAACTGAACACCCAATCTGAAACAGACCCGTGAAAAATCTACCAAAGCTGGTATTAATACATTAATTATAAAAGAACAAAAGAACAAGACAAGAACAACAAACTCACCAGACTCCATTAAAAAAAACAGTACTTTTATCATCGTAAAACACTTAATTCAAAGTGGACGGATCAAAAGCCGTCTTGGTTCATCTTTCCACTGTTCCAGCAATCACCACTCTGGTCTGGTTGGAATAAACTCTTAATTCACCCATTTACATGTGGAGATATGCTGCTCTATACACGCTAAAAGTAGTGATTATTTACATGGAGTCTGGTGGAGATATGCTGCTCTATACACGCTAAAAGTAGTGATTATTTACATGGAGTCTGGTGGAGATATGCTGCTCTATACACGCTAAAAGTAGTGATTATTTACATGGAGTCTGGTGGAGATATGCTGCTCTATACACGCTAAAAGTAGTGATTATTTACATGGAGTCTGGTGGAGATATGCTGCTCTATACACGCTAAAAGTAGTGATTATTTACATGGAGTCTGGTGGAGATATGCTGCTCTATACACGCTAAAAGTAGTGATTATTTACATGGAGTCTGGTGGAGATATGCTGCTCTATACACGCTAAAAGTAGTGATTATTTACATGGAGTCTGGTGGAGATATGCTGCTCTATACACGCTAAAAGTAGTGATTATTTACATGGAGTCTGGTGGAGATATGCTGCTCTATACACGCTAAAAGTAGTGATTATTTACATGGAGTCTGGTGGAGATATGCTGCTCTATACACGCTAAAAGTAGTGATTATTTACATGGAGTCTGGTGGAGATATGCTGCTCTATACACGCTAAAAGTAGTGATTATTTACATGGAGTCTGGTGGAGATATGCTGCTCTATACACGCTAAAAGTAGTGATTATTTACATGGAGTCTGGTGGAGATATGCTGCTCTATACACGCTAAAAGTAGTGATTATTTACATGGAGTCTGGTGGAGATATGCTGCTCTATACACGCTAAAAGTAGTGATTATTTACATGGAGTCTGGTGGAGATATGCTGCTCTATACATGCTAAAAGTAGTGATTATTTACATGGAGTCTGGTGGAGATATGCTGCTCTATACACGCTAAAAGTAGTGATTATTTACATGGAGTCTGGTGGAGATATGCTGCTCTATACACGCTAAAAGTAGTGATTATTTACATGGAGTCTGGTGGAGATATGCTGCTCTATACACGCTAAAAGTAGTGATTATTTACATGGAGTCTGGTGGAGATATGCTGCTCTATACACGCTAAAAGTAGTGATTATTTACATGGAGTCTGGTGGGTTTGGTGATAGGGATTTTTTTTTGTTTTAAAGATTGTACATTGGGGCTACTCCCTTTATTCGACAGTGACAGTGGAAAGACAGGGGACCACTAAGGTCTTTATAAGCGGGTTAATGCCCTTCGAGGTGTGAACCCTCCGAACTGCGCAGCATTGGGACAATAGGCCGTTACGAATTTAGCGAGAACGTGTACCAAAGTTCATGAATCTGCGAGTCCGGACTTTGGGATTGGGCCGTTTTTTAATTAATTAATTTATTTATAATGTTGTGCGTAGAGCTAAAAATACATGGAACGTATTCCAGTGCTTTACGAAGAACTTTACGAAGCTTTTACGAAGTAGTTTTCAACTTTAGTAATTTTTTCGTTGCTGTTTTCAAACATTTTGTCTTGCAATTTTCTTGTTTTTTTCAATTTTTTTTGCTTTTTCTAAACATTGTTCTTGTCTTCAACTTTTGTCATTCGAGTTTTTTTGGTGAATTTTTTTCTGAAATCTTTGGCTTTTTTAACAACACTTCTGTCCCCTTTTTCAACATGTCTGATGCTTTTTTAGTCATTTTTTTTACCCATTTTCCTACGTTTTTGTCACTTTTCCCAACTATTTGTGAACTTATCTTTAACTTTCCTTTCCACATGTGACCCTGCACATGGTTCAATTCCAACTGGATCCAAATAGCAATTAGTCTTTGAGCCTGATGTGAATCCAGGGAAGTTAAATACCTGCAGAGGGCGGCTGTTTGAACCATCAGTGCCCTCCTCTCTCCACCGATCCACTCCCACTCCTCCTGTTCTCCGGTGTCTCGGCGGACACATGGAGAAACGCTGAACACGCTTCCTCCCTCTTCTTTCCTCCCAAAAAGCTCCTGCAGAACGCTCCCTGCCCTTTAAAACAATTTCCAACCACAGAGTCACAACAAGGAAGCGTGTAAGTGCTCTTACGTATCAGTTACACAGCGCACACATCACAGTGTGACGGCAACGACTCGACCTTCGCTGACACACGGCCAAACACCAGTATTCAAAATAAATCAACAAAACCAACGTAGATCAGGCCCATAGCAGCCGAGGGGAAGGGGGGACCATGGGGACCTTTTTGCACTTTTTCCCACATTTTGTATTTAATGTTGAGGTTGAAAGACTTTTTCTGCACTGATCTGAGCTGGATTAGCTCGTCTGCCGGTGTCTTAATGAGCACGCTTTTAGGCAGTAGTTGTTATATTGCTAATCAAGATTATATTTGTTTGTTTTGTTTGTTTTATTTGGATCCCCATTAGCTTCAGCATACACTAAAAGCTCTTCTTCCTGGGGTCCTACAATACTCATTATGACATTTCATTACACACACATACACACATTTGAAAATACAAATCATAAGTAAATCTTACAGTTAACACAATTAATACAAGCAATGAAACAAAAGACACTACTCCGAATAAATTAATCTATTTTAAGAAATATACGATAACAAGGACTTAAGGCTAAAGTCTAAAGGCACGCATGCACGCACGCACGCACGCACGCACGCCTCAGACATCTTGCTGTGTGTGCATGAACTTATTTGCATGAATTGTTGTTATTGTTTTCAGTAATGTTCCCCTTTGAGTTGTGTTTTTAGGGCAAGTATTCCCCGGAGAGCGGCAATCATTTATAACACAATGTAGAAAGAAGGAAGGAAGGCAACACAACAACGCAACAAAGCTAAAAAAAGGAAAGTGGAAAGAACAAAGGAAGAAAGGCAAGAATAGGACAACAAAGGGACCAAAGTGAAGTCCACATTGACTCTGCAAGTCGGCCTGAGTGAGAATCCACGTTGTTTTTCTGGAGAGCCGTAACATAACGACAGTTAAATTAAGACACATGGGGAAATGGCTGGAATATGTTCAGCGGCTGAGAATCAAGGAACCCCCCCCCCACCCCCCCCTACCTGTTGTGATAAATACACTCAGTCTGAGAACATCTGAATGATTGATCAGATGGAGGCAAAAAAAATAGAAACATCCACAACTGAAACAGATGTTTTTGTTTCAGTTTCTTAATTTCCTTTTTTCTTTTTTCAAATGTTCAGGATGCCGCATGTAGTGTCCAGGGTTTCTGCAGGTTCCAACAATTTAGGACCAATTTAAAGAGCCCATGTTACCTAGACCTGCAGGTAATACATGTTACCTAGACCTGCAAGTAATACATGTTACCTAGACCTGCAGGTAATACATGTTACCTAGACCTGCAGGTGATACATGTTACCTAGGTTACAGGTAATACATGTTACCTAGACCTGCAGGTAATATGTTACCTAGGTTACAGGTAATACATGTTACCTAGACCTGCAGGTAATACATGTTACCTAGACCTGCAGGTGATACATGTTACCTAGGTTACAGGTAATACATGTTACCTAGACCTGCAGGTAATACATGTTACCTAGACCTGCAGGTAATACATGTTACCTAGACCTGCAGGTAATACATGTTACCTAGACCTGCAGGTGATACATGTTACCTAGGTTACAGGTAATACATGTTACCTAGACCTGCAGGTAATATGTTACCTAGGTTACAGGTAATACATGTTACCTAGACCTGCAGGTAATAAATGTTACCTAGACCTGCAGGTGATACATGTTACCTAGGTTACAGGTAATACGTTACCTAGACCTGCAGGTAATACATGTTACCTAGACCTGCAGGTAATACATGTTACCTAGACCTGCAGGTGATACATGTTACCTAGGTTACAGGTAATACATGTTACCTAGACCTGCAGGTAATATGTTACCTAGGTTACAGGTAATACATGTTACCTAGACCTGCAGGTAATACATGTTACCTAGACCTGCAGGTGATACATGTTACCTAGGTTACAGGTAATACATGTTACCTAGACCTGCAGGTAATACATGTTACCTAGGTTACAGGTAATACATGTTACCTAGACCTGCAGGTAATACATGTTACCTAGACCTGCAGGTGATACATGTTACCTAGGTTACAGGTAATACATGTTACCTAGACCTGCAGGTAATATGTTACCTAGGTTACAGGTAATACATGTTACCTAGACCTGCAGGTAATAAATGTTACCTAGACCTGCAGGTGATACATGTTACCTAGGTTACAGGTAATACATGTTACCTAGACCTGCAGGTAATACATGTTACCTAGACCTGCAGGTAATACATGTTACCTAGACCTGCAGGTAATACATGTTACCTAGACCTGCAGGTAATACATGTTACCTAGACCTGCAGGTAATACATGTTACCTAGGTTACAGGTAGTACATGTTACCTAGACCTGCAGGTAATACATGTTACCTAGACCTGCAGGTAATACATGTTACCTAGACCTGCAGGTAATACATGTTACCTAGACCTGCAGGTAATACATGTTACCTAGACCTGCAGGTAATACATGTTACCTAGACCTGCAGGTAATACATGTTACCTAGACCTGCAGGTAATACATGTTACCTAGACCTGCAGGTAATACATGTTACCTAGACCTGCAGGTAATACATGTTACCTAGACCTGCAGGTAATACATGTTACCTAGACCTGCAGGTAATACATGTTACCTAGACCTGCAGGTAATACATGTTACATAGACCTGCAGGTAGTACATGTTACCTAGACCTGCAGGTAATACATGTTACCTAGGTTACAGGTAATACATGTTACCTAGACCTGCAGGTAATACATGTTACCTAGGTTACAGGTAATACATGTTAGACCTTTCCTTCCATTTCATTTCTCTGGTATTTCTGCAGTTTGAATGTTTTCTGCCTCTCAGAGTCTGAGTGGATCCATACTTTTAAATGGAGAATAATGGTGCTTCTATGGTGTTAGTGGATTAGAGTTAGAGGGTCCGTTGGCAGGCGGAGCGAGGGAGGAAAAAAGGACGACAGCGCATCAGTAAATCTTCACTAAGCTCCTTTTCTTCCAAGGCATCCATTTCTGGAGAAACACTGACGCAGAGCTTCCATTAACGTGCTGGCAGCTAGAGAAGGAAAGGATGCTGATTATTTCCTGAGTGGAAGGTAAAAGGAGTCCCTGCAGGGACATAAAAGCAGTGAAGAACACGCCAAAAGCATTAAAAAATTTAAAAAATGTAAAGAAAATTGTCTAGAAAAAGCTGAAAATTAAAACTTAACCCTTGTTATCTTCCTGTCAACCATAAAAAAAATGTTTGGGTCACTGTTTTCAACATTATTATCACTTTTTCTGACATTTTTGTCACTTTTTCAATGTTGTTTTGATGTTTTTTGATATTTTTAATGACGTTTTCAGCGCTTTTTTTCGACGGCCCATTTTTTTCAAACTCAAAACGGGTCAAATTTGACCAAAGGACAACAATTCATTAAGCAATGAAACAAAATCAAGTGTTGAAAATAACGCAGAAAAAAACAAAAATATCTGCAAGTATGTAAAATAATGTAACAATAAAAGCCGAAAACCCGTAAAAAGTGTCAAAAACAATAGAGAAAAAAGTTGAAACGGACAAAAATGTAAAAAACAAATGCTAAAAAAAACATCAAAAAGTGTCTTTGAAGGGAAATTAAATCTGCATGTTCCGAAAAAACATAAACATAAAAAGAAATCCTAAAAACTTCAAATCAAAAGCATCGGAAATAACGCTGAAAAAGTAGCGTAAATAAACGTAAAATTTCAAACAAATTATTGAAAAAAAAGTAATAAAAACAACCAAAAACCCCGTTAAAAACAGAATGATGTAAACGAAAGAGTGGAGAGGGAGAGAGAGAGAAAGAAAGGGAGAGAGATGGAAGTAACAAATAAATAAAGGGAGAAAAAGAGGACAAGGATGAACAAAGGAGAAGAAAGCAAGTAAAGAGAGAGGAGGGAAACAAGGAGAAGAGGAAGGAAATGGAGAGAGAGAGGGAGAGAGAGAGAGAGAGGTAGATGGATGGAAGCAACAAATAAGGGGAGGAAGAAAGAAAGTAGGAAGTAAAAAAGAGGACAAAGACATCAGAAGGAAACAAGGATGAAAAGCAAGGAAAGGAAGACAGAAGGAAGGATGTAAGAAGGTACAGTAGGAATGAAAGTGACAGGAAAGAGTGAAATAGGAAGGAAGAAAGGAGGAATAAAAAGCAAGAAAGATTAGAAGGAAAAAAGTTGATGTTTTTAATATCTTTTATGGAAAAAGTTTCTTAAAAACCAACTCATTTTTTTTCAAGGACGAGCCTTTGAACGCAGCAACAGAGCGCTCTTATTCTCCTTCACAGGAGTATCCCAGCATGCATTGCCCTCGCGAGGCGTCGTGGGGATTTCTCTGCATTTGGCTGCAGAGGCCGCCTGTCAACACGCCCCGTCAACAAAGCTCTGTTGCCATGGCGACGCCCAAATATGGGGAAAAGAGACGCGGGCGGCCGAGGCCAAACTGCATTTTCTTCTCCTGTCGAGTCAATTGGAATGAACAGGGGAGTGAGTTAAAGGAGCCGATACTTCAGACGTGTCATCTGCACTTAGAGAGGGGGAGGGAGGGAGAGATGGAGGGAGGGAGAGAGAGAGAGAGAGGGAGGGAGGGAGAGAGAGAGGGAGAGGGAGAGGGGGAGAGAGGGAGAGGGGGAGAGAGGATGTTTCTTCCATCTGGCTTCTCTCCGTCTCATTCTCACACGTTCAAAAAATAATACAAATCAACAACTGGAGATGTCAAATACATGAAAGGTTCCCGACCGATGTAGCAGCGGGCCGATATTATTGGCCGATATCATTGGCCGATATCATTGGCCGATATCATTGGCCGATATCATTGGCCGATATTAGGCATTTCCCAATATATCTGTATCAGCATTTATAATGGCTGATTTTTTTATAAATGTATATCTTTATAATATATTATATAGATGTAATATATTATATCTTTATCTACATACTACTCTCTACTGTTGTCTCTCTACATACTACTCTACATACTACTCTCTACATACTACTCTCTACTGCTGTCTCTCTACATACTACTCTCTACTGTTGTCTCTCTACATACTACTCTCTACTGTTGTCTCTCTACATACTACTCTCTACATACTACTCTCTACATACTACTCTCTACTGCTGTCTCTCTACATACTTCTCTCTACATACTACTCTCTACTGTTGTCTCTCTACATACTACTCTCTACTGTTGTCTCTACATACTACTCTCTACTGTTGTCTCTCTACATACTACTCTCTACTGTTGTCTCTACATACTACTCTCTATTGTTGTCTCTCTACATACTACTCTCTACTGTTGTTTCTCTACATACTACTCTCTACTGTTGTCTCTCTACATACTACTCTCTACTGTTGTCTCTACATACTACTCTCTACTGTTGTCTCTCTACATACTACTCTCTACTGTTGTCTCTACATACTACTCTCTACTGTTGTCTCTCTACATACTACTCTCTACTGTTGTCTCTCTACATACTACTCTCTACTGTTGTTTCTCTACATACTACTCTCTACTGTTGTCTCTCTACATACTACTCTCTACTGTTGTCTCTCTACATACTACTCTCTACTGTTGTCTCTCTACATACTACTCTCTACTGTTGTCTCTCTACATACTACTCTCTACTGTTGTCTCTACATACTACTCTCTACTGTTGTCTCTACATACTACTCTCTACTGTTGTCTCTCTACATACTACTCTCTACTGTTGTCTCTACATACTACTCTCTATTGTTGTCTCTCTACATACTACTCTCTACTGTTGTCTCTCTACATACTACTCTCTACTGTTGTCTCTACATACTACTCTCTATTGTTGTCTCTCTACATACTACTCTCTACTGTTGTCTCTCTACATACTACTCTCTACTGTTGTCTCTCTACATACTACTCTCTACTGTTGTCTCTCTACATACTACTCTCTACTGTTGTCTCTCTACATACTACTCTCTACTGTTGTCTCTACATACTACTCTCTACTGTTGTCTCTCTACATACTACTCTCTACTGTTGTCTCTTACATACTACTCTCTATTGTTGTCTCTCTACATACTACTCTCTACTGTTGTCTCTCTACATACTACTCTCTACTGTTGTCTCTACATACTACTCTCTACTGTTGTCTCTCTACATACTACTCTCTACATACTACTCTCTACTGTTGTCTCTCTACATACTACTCTCTACTGTTGTCTCTACATACTACTCTCTACTGTTGTCTCTCTACATACTACTCTCTACTGTTGTCTCTCTACATACTACTCTCTACTGTTGTCTCTCTACGTACTACTCTCTACATACTACTCTCTACTGTTGTCTCTCTACATACTACTCTCTACTGTTGTCTCTCTACGTACTACTCTCTACATACTACTCTACTGTTGTCTCTCTACATACTACTCTCTACTGTTGTCTCTACATACTACTCTCAACTGTTGTCTCTCTACATACTACTCTCTACTGTTGTCTCTACATACTACTCTCTACTGCTGTCTCTCTTCATACTACTCTCTACATACTACTCTCTACTGCTGTCTCTCTACATACTACTCTCTACATACTACTCTCTACTGCTGTCTCTCTACATACTACTCTCTACTGCTGTCTCTCTACATACTACTCTCTACATACTACTCTCTACTGTTGTCTCTCTACATACTACTCTCTACATACTACTCTCTACTGTTGTCTCTCTACATACTACTCTCTACTGTTGTCTCTCTACATACTACTCTCTACTGTTGTCTCTACATACTACTCTCTACTGCTGTCTCTCTTCATACTACTCTCTACATACTACTCTCTACTGCTGTCTCTCTACATACTACTCTCTACATACTTCTCTCTACTGTTGTCTCTCTACGTACTACTCTCTACATACTACTCTACTGTTGTCTCTCTACATACTACTCTCTACTGTTGTCTCTACATACTACTCTCAACTGTTGTCTCTCTACATACTACTCTCTACTGTTGTCTCTACATACTACTCTCTACTGCTGTCTCTCTTCATACTACTCTCTACATACTACTCTCTACTGCTGTCTCTCTACATACTACTCTCTACATACTACTCTCTACTGCTGTCTCTCTACATACTACTCTCTACTGCTGTCTCTCTACATACTACTCTCTACATACTACTCTCTACTGTTGTCTCTCTATATACTACTCTCTACATACTACTCTCTACTGTTGTCTCTCTACATACTACTCTCTACTGTTGTCTCTCTACATACTACTCTCTACTGTTGTCTCTACATACTACTCTCTACTGCTGTCTCTCTTCATACTACTCTCTACATACTACTCTCTACTGCTGTCTCTCTACATACTACTCTCTACATACTACTCTCTACTGCTGTCTCTCTACATACTACTCTCTACTGCTGTCTCTCTACATACTACTCTCTACATACTACTCTCTACTGTTGTCTCTCTACATACTACTTTCTACATACCACTCTCTACTGTTGTCTCTCTACATACTACTCTCTACTGTTGTCTCTCTACATACTACTCTCTACTGCTGTCTCTCTACATACTACTCTCTACTGCTGTCTCTCTACATACTACTCTCTACTGTTGTCTCTCTACATACTACTCTCTACTGCTGTCTCTCTACATACTACTCTCTACTGCTGTCTCTCTACATACTACTCTCTACATACTACTCTCTACTGTTGTCTCTCTACATACTACTCTCTACTGTTGTCTCTACATACTACTCTCTACTGATGTCTCTCTACATACTACTCTCTACTGTTGTCTCTACATACTACTCTCTACTGTTGTCTCTCTACATACTACTCTCTACATACTACTCTCTACTGTTGTCTCTCTACATACTACTCTCTACTGCTGTCTCTATACATACTACTCTCTACTGCTGTCTCTCTACATACTACTCTCTACATACTACTCTCTACTGTTGTCTCTCTACATACTACTCTCTACTGCTGTCTCTCTACATACTACTCTCTACTGTTGTCTCTCTACATACTACTCTCTACTGCTGTCTCTCTACATACTACTCTCTACTGTTGTCTCTCTACATACTACTCTCTACTGTTGTCTCTCTACAGTACTACTCTCTACTGTTGTCTCTCTACATACTACTCTCTACTGCTGTCTCTACATACTACTCTCTACTGTTGTCTCTCTACATACTACTCTCTACTGTTGTCTCTCTACATACTACTCTCTACTGCTGTCTCTCTACATACTACTCTCTACTGCTGTCTCTCTACATACTACTCTCTACATACTACTCTCTACTGTTGTCTCTCTACATACTACTCTCTACTGTAGTCTCTCTACATACTACTCTCTACTGTTGTCTCTCTACATACTACTCTCTACTGTTGTCTCTCTACATACTACTCTCTACTGTTGTCTCTACATACTACTCTCTACTGTTGTCTCTCTACGTACTACTCTCTACTGTAGTCTCTCTACATACTACTCTCTACTGTTGTCTCTCTACATACTACTCTCTACTGTTGTCTCTACATACTACTCTCTACTGTTGTCTCTCTACATACTACTCTCTACTGTAGTCTCTCTTTATACTACTCTCTACTGTTGTCTCTCTACATACTACTCTCTACTGTTGTCTCTCTACATACTACTCTCTACTGTTGTCTCTACATACTACTCTCTACTGTTGTCTCTCTACGTACTACTCTCTACATACTACTCTCTACTGTTGTCTCTCTACATACTACTCTCTACTGTTGTCTCTCTACATACTACTCTCTACTGTTGTCTCTCTACATACTACTCTCTACTGTTGTCTCTCTACATACTACTCTCTACTGTTGTCTCTCTACGTACTACTCTCTACATACTACTCTCTACTGTTGTCTCTCTACATACTACTCTCTACTGTTGTCTCTCTACATACTACTCTCTACTGTTGTCTCTCTACATACTACTCTCTACTGTTGTCTCTACATACTACTCTCTACTGTTGTCTCTCTACGTACTACTCTCTACATACTACTCTACTGTTGTCTCTCTACATACTACTCTCTACTGTTGTCTCTACATACTACTCTCAACTGTTGTCTCTCTACATACTACTCTCAACTGTTGTCTCTACATACTACTCTCTACTGCTGTCTCTCTTCATACTACTCTCTACATACTACTCTATACTGCTGTCTCTCTACATACTACTCTCTACTGCTTTCTCTCTACATACTACTCTCTACTGTTGTCTCTCTACGTACTACTCTCTACATACTACTCTCTACTGTTGTCTCTCTACATACTACTCTCTACTGTTGTCTCTACATACTACTCTCAACTGTTGTCTCTCTACATACTACTCTCTACTGTTGTCCCTACATACTACTCTCTACTGCTGTCTCTCTATACTATACCTACTCTCTACTGCTGTCTCTCTACATACTACTCTCTACATACTACTCTCTACTGCTGTCTCTCTACATACTACTCTCTACATACTACTCTCTACTGTTGTCTCTCTACATACTACTCTCTACTGCTTTCTCTCTACATACTACTCTCTACTGTTGTCTCTCTACATACTACTCTCTACTGCTGTCTCTCTACATACTACTCTCTACTGCTGTCTCTCTACATACTAGTCTCTACTGTTGTCTCTCTACATACTACTCTCTACTGTTGTCTCTCTACATACTACTCTCTACTGCTGTCTCTCTACATACTACTCTCTACTGCTGTCTCTCTACATACTACTCTCTACTGTTGTCTCTCTACATACTACTCTCTACTGCTGTCTCTCTACATACTACTCTCTACTGTTGTCTCTACATACTACTCTCTACTGATGTCTCTCTACACTACTACTCTCTACATACTACTCTCTACTGCTGTCTCTCTACATACTACTCTCTACTGTTGTCTCTCTACATACTACTCTCTACTGCTGTCTCTCTACATACTACTCTCTACTGTTGTCTCTCTACATACTACTCTCTACTGTTGTCTCTACTCATACTACTCTCTACTGTTGTCTCTCTACATACTACTCTCTACTGTTGTCTCTACCTACTACTCTCTACTGTCTGTCTCTCTACATACTACTCTCTACTGTTGTCTCTACCTACTACTCTCTACTGTTGTCTCTCTACATACTACTCTCTACTGTTGTCTCTCTACCTACTACTCTCTACTGTTGTCTCTCTACATACTACTCTCTACTGTTGTCTCTACCTACTACTCTCTACTGCTGTCTCTCTACATACTACTCTCTACTGTTGTCTCTCTACATACTACTCTCTACTGCTGTCTCTCTACATACTACTCTCTACTGTTGTCTCTCTACATACTACTCTCTACTGTTGTCTCTACCTACTACTCTCTACTGTTGTCTCTCTACATACTACTCTCTACATACTACTCTCTACTGTTGCTCTCTACATACTACTCTCTACATACTACTCTCTACTGTTGTCTCTCTACATACTACTCTCTACTGTCGTCTCTCTAACAGTAAAATGAGAAAAGGAAACAAAGAACCAGGAGAATGAAGTCCCCCCCCCCCACCACTGCTGCGTATTAAAGCCACACTAACAGATATGTTTTGAGTTAGTACCTAAAAATAGTCACATCTGTAATAGTGTGAATATCGGGGGGAGGGGTAGTTTGTTCCAGAGTCTCGGGGCAAGAGCCCCCCCCCCCCACCACCGTTTACCATGAGTCCAAACAGAAAACAGTCCCCTGCTTTGCCTGCTATAAGTGTTTTTCGGAGAATGTGTTGTCTATTACAGACCACCTCCTGTAATTTGGTGAAGATCCATCTGGAACAAGGGGTTTGGATCCCAAAGCCCCCCCCCCCCCCCCGTCTCTTCGCCTCTCGTTGATAACAGGAGACTAAAAGCTGCAGCGACAGACTCTCTGAGGCCACACACAGACTCTCATTTCCCACTTTTCATAGACATGTTAGAAAGTTTATAGATGTTTTTATTTCTTTAAATGAACGCAGCAGCAGCCGAGTCGACGCTGGGTTCGGTTACAACATCACTGAAAACCCCAAATCTCCACCAGAGACACTGTCTGCTTCTTCTTTTAAAGACCTCCAACATTGAGTTTGTGTGTTTTATTAATATTGTGGTATTGTCAGAGGTGGGTAGTAACGAGGTACATTTACTTCTAGTAGTAGTTTTAAATCACGATAGATAGATAGATAGATAGGAAGCTGGGTAGATAGATAGATAGATAGATAGATAGGATAGATAGATAGATAGATAGATAGATAGATAGATAGATAGATAGATAGGAAGGTGGGTAGATAGATAGATAGATAGATAGATAGATAGATAGATAGGAAGGTGGGTAGATAGATAGATAGATAGATAGATAGATAGGAAGGTGGGTAGATAGATAGATAGATAGATAGATAGATAGATAGATAGATAGATAGGAAGGTGGATAGATAGATAGATAGATAGATAGATAGATAGATAGATAGATAGATAGATAGGATAGGTGGATAGATAGATAGATAGATAGATAGATAGATAGATAGATAGATAGATAGATAGATAGGTGGGTGGGTAGATGGATAGGAAGGAAGGAAGATGGATAGATGGATAGATCGAACAGTGCCTTGCGAAAGTATTTGGCCCCCTTGAACTTTGACCTTTTGCTACATTTTAGGCTTCAAACAAAGATATAAAACTAACTTTTTGTGAAGAATCAACAACGAGTGGGACACAATCATGAAGTGGAACTAAATTTATTGGATATTTCAAACTTTTTTAACAAATAAAAAACTGAAAAATTGGGCGTGCAAAATGATTCAGCACCCTTCAAGTTAATACTTTGTAGCGCCACCTTTTGCTGTAATTACAGTTGTAAGTCACTTGGGGGGGGGGGACTGACATGTTTGCCCATTCCTCCTTCAAACCAGCTGGATCTCAGTGAGGTTGGATGGAGAGCGTTTGTATTCAGGTCTGGACTTTGACTTGGCCGTTCTACCACCTGGAGATGTTTATTTGGGAACCATTCCATTGGAGATGTTTATTTGGGAACCATATCATTGAAGATGTTTATTTGGGAACCATTCCATTGGAGATGTTTATTTGGGAACCATTCCATTGGAGATGTTTATTTGGGAACCATTCCATTGAAGATGTTTATTTGGGAACCATTCCATTGGAGATGTTTATTTGGGAACCATTTCATTGGAGATGTTTATTTGGGAACCATTCCATTGAAGATGTTTATTTGGAAACCATTCCATTGGAGATGTTTATTTGGGAACCAGATGATGTTTATTTGGGAACCATATCATTGAAGATGTTTATTTGGGAACCATTTCATTGGAGATGTTTATTTGGGAACCATTCCATTGGAGATGTTTATTTGGGAACCATTCCATTGGAGATGTTTATTTGGGAACCAGATGATGTTTATTTGGGAACCATATCATTGAAGATGTTTATTTGGGAACCATTCCATTGGAGATGTTTATTTGGGAACCATTCCATTGGAGATGTTTATTTGGGAACCATTCCATTGAAGATGTTTATTTGGGAACCATTCCATTGGAGATGTTTGGGAACCATTTCATTGGAGATGTTTATTTGGGAACCATTCCATTGAAGATGTTTATTTGGGAACCATTCCATTGGAGATGTTTATTTGGGAACCATTCCATTGGAGATGTTTATTTGGGAACCATTCCATTGAAGATGTTTATTTGGGAACCATTCCATTGGAGATGTTTATTTGGGAACCATTTCATTGGAGATGTTTATTTGGGAACCATTCCATTGGAGATGTTTATTTGGGAACCATTCCATTGGAGATGTGTATTTGGGAACCATTCCATTGAAGATGTTTATTTGGGAACCATTCCATTGGAGATGTTTATTTGGGAACCATTCCATTGGAGATGTTTATTTGGGAACCATTCCATTGGAGATGTTTATTTGGGAACCATTCCATTGCAGATGTTTATTTGGGAACCATTCCATTGGAGATGTTTATTTTGGAACCATTCCATTGGAGATGTTTATTTGGGAACCATTCCATTGGAGATTTTGCTTCATGTTTTGGATCATTGTCTTGTTGGAAGACGAATCTCTGTCCCTGTCTCCGGTCTTTTGCGGACTCCATCAGGTTTTCTTCAGCATGGTCCTGTATTTGGCTCCATTCATCTTCCCAGTCCCTGCTGAAGAAAAGCAGGCCAGACCATGATGCTGCCCCCCCCCATGTTTGACATTGGGGATGTTGTGTTCATGGTGGTGAGCTGTGTTGCTTTTACGCCAAACATATCGTTTTGCATTGTTGGTTTCATCTGACCAGAGCACCTTCTTCCACATGTTTGGTGTGTCTCCCAGGTGGCTCGTGGGAAACTTTAGATGAGACTTTTTATGGATATCTTTGAGAAATGGCTTTCTTCTTGCCACTCTTCCATAAAGGCCAGATTTGTGCAGTGTACGACTGATTGTTGTCCTATGGACAGACTCTCCCACCTCAGCTGTAGTTCTCTGCAGTTCATCCAGAGTGATCATGGGCCTCTTGGCTGCATCTCTGATTATCTTCTCCTTGTATGAGCTGAAGGTTTAGAGGGACGGCCAGGTCTTTGTAGGTTTGCAGTGGTCTGATACTCCTTCCATTTCAATATTATCGCATGCACAGTGCTCCTCGGGATGTTTAAAGCTTTGAAATCTTTCTGTATCCATATCCGGCTTTAAACTTCTCCAGACCAGTACCTGGGACCCGCCTGGTGTGTTCCTAGTTCTTCATGATGCTCTCTGGCTTGCCTGGTGTGGTCCTGGTTCTTCATGATGCTCTCTGGCTTTAAACTTATCCAGACCAGTATCTGGGACCTGCCTGGTGTGTTCCTGGTTCTTCATGATGCTCTCTGGCTTGCCTGGTGTGTTCCTGGTTCTTCATGATGCTCTCCAGGGGCATTTATATGGAGACGTGATTCCACACAGGTGGATTCTATTACTCATCCGTCCTTTAGGTCCACATTGGCCCATCAGAGATCCTCTCTGAACTTCTGGAGACAGTTTGCTGCACTGAAACTAAGGGGGCTGAATCATTTTGCACGCGTTTTTTATTTGTTAAAACATTTTGTTCCACTTCATAATTGTGTTCCACTTGTTGTTGATTCTTCATAAAAAATACAGTTTAATATCTTCATCTTTTAAGCCTGAAATGTGGAAAAGGTCAAAGTTCAAGGGGGCCGAATATAGATAAATAGGTGGATAGATAGAGAGATATTTATTTATTGATCCAAATAAAATAGGAAATCATAGTGTTACAGCAGCAAAATCAGTCACACAGCACAGAATATAAATATAATGAAATACTAGGATACAATATACATACATTAAATAATACTAGGATACAATATACAAACATATAATATGCTTAAATGTAAATAAACCAGTTGTGCAGGTTGCTGGGTGTCTCAGACCATACCGGGGTTGAACGGCGTCCTGCCTGCGCTGGTGCCGAACCCCCCAGCCGCCTGCCAGGGGGTTTCTGACCAGGGGACGCTCCACATGACGCCCTCTCTCTTTGACAGTGCGGTCGAGTAATCCGATCCAGGTCTCGGAGGAACAAGACCACAATGAGAAGTGGAGGCTGTACAGCAGCACCTACTGCAGCTCTACAGCCTCTCTGCTGCTCCGCAGCCACGCGTCTGGGGGAGTCTGGGTAAATATAGACTTACTCTCTGTAAATGTTTTCCTTACCATAATTTGAATTTTATTATAAACCTATACAGTCTAACGAGCCAGTGAAAAAGCAGCCGCATTCAGCAATAAACAAGAGAGCGGCTGCTGAACACGGAGACACTCAGACTCATTTATTTATTTTATTTCTTCATTTATTAGACAGGGACAGTGTACATTAACATTGTTGTAAATGTACCAGAATTAGCCAAAAGGCTGTTTTTCATCCGTTGTCCCGGGACAGATCTGGGAATAGTCTCCCTAAAAAAACAACAATAAGCAGATTACAGTGAAGAATACAGAAATAAAAAGCAGTAAAACAGATGTAACTCTTCAAATCCCATTGATAAATACAGCGTCCCCCACAGCGAGGACGCGTGCCCAGGAGCAACAACGCAGTACACACCACCAGGGGTCCAGCCCCAAGGGTTTGCTCCAAAGCCCCCAATATTTAGGGTTGTACAGTAACTTTAACTTTGTGTTGGACCGGAAAACCAATGGCTACGTTGGGGACTTCCCATTTCTCCAACGTCCCATTGCTCCGACCATATAGGCTTGTTATATAGGTTAGGACAGCCGATTGGTTGGGGGGTTAGGACCTGAACGTATGGGGGTACATTATGGGGAATTTGGGACACTAAACTGCAAACCGGTGCAGAGATTGTGTGGATTAGGCTAGATAATCATTCATATAACTGGCTAGTGGCTAGTGGTTAGCCCGGTGACTTAGTGGTTAGCCCGGTAGCTAAGGGGTTAGCAGGGTGGCTAAGGGGTTAGCGCAGTGGCTAAGTGGTTAGCACAGTGGCTAAGTGGTTAGCAGGGTGGCTAAGGGGTTAGCACAGTGGCTAAGTGGTTAGCACGGTGGCTAAGTGGTTAGCACGGTGGCTAAGTGGTTAGCACTTTCTGCCTCACAGCAAGAAGGTTCTTGGTTTGGATCCAGGTCGTCCCGGGCCTTTCTGTGTGGAGTTAGCATGTTCTCCCCGTGTTTGCGTTGGTTTCCTCCGGGTGCTCCAGATTTCTTCCCACCATAAAGAAATGCATGCTGGGTAATTAGGACTATAGTTGAAAAATAGCTGATTGTCTAACACTGGCGCATTTACGGAAATGTTGATATTGTCCTAAATAAACAAATTAAATAAAGAAGCCACACGCTCAGGACCTAGCCATGCACCATGGAGATGTGGGGGGGTCGCATTGTGCCTGGCTGAAGGGCACTTGGCAGGACCCAGGAGGTGAAGGGGCATCTCTCCAACTACTAATACACACTATGTACTTTGGTCCTCTGGTTCCCAACCCAACTCGCTATGGACTGAGCTACCCCACCCCCCCCCTTAGTTAATAAACTAGAGAATGTATGTATAGTATTGTACTGTATAGTGTATTTATTGTATTGTATTTAAGCTCTGTAGCATAAATGTAATTTCCATTTTTATGGATGAAATAAGCTTGTCTGCAGACATTGTGTTGAGATTGTTCTTTTTAAAAGTCGTCGGGTCATTTGGGAAGGCAACATGACATCATGTCTTTAGTTGTTTAGTTCAGAAATGAACTAGCTTATCATCTCTGATGTTGAAAGAAGAAAGTGAATCGATACTCGGACTAATGAAGACAACGTTTCCCTCTCAGTCTCCCCGAGTGGAAATACTGTAAATGTTCCTGATATCCGGAGTGTGTGTACTTCATTACTTTCTGTCCACATGTACACAGTTCCCTACAGAGATATGAGGTCAGGACTTCTTCTTAAATCCCTTCTGGACCCATCAAACGTTCCTCCTCCACATTTTTTAAGAGCTGTCTGCCATTTGCAGCTTGAAGCCGCTGCAGCAGGTTTCTGTGGCCTCCAGTGGAAAGAAAGCAAAGGAGCGAAGGAGGTCGCGTTATTAAAAAACCGACTCCACTACTGCTTATTATCTTCTGTCAGACTCGGCATGTGTTTTTCAGGAGGTGTGGACATGGGAGTATTTACGAGCTCTGTTTTTAATAGACTGTTCCTCTTAGACTCTAACAAATGCGTCTCATTACACCCCGGCTGCAGTAATGGCTGGTGGCAGCGCTCTGATCCACGACTGCAGCCCGTTAACATGTGGCTGGAGGAGTGTTAATCTCTCGCACTCTCAGCCACGTTCCCCACATGCCTGACTGGGACGAAAACCAGCGCTGGAATCAGGGTTTCTGTTCCCATTAAAAGGTCTAGTCGCAGCACCCAAAGCGTTCTGGGCGCCACACAAACCGAATGAATGTTAACATCAAAACAAACTAAATGGGCCGTATACTTTGGTAGTTTAAAGGTGTCCTGCCACACAAAACTCTGTGTGTGTGTGTGTGTGTGTGTGCGCCACTGAAAAGAAATAAGACCAATCACAACAGCTCATTAATATTCATGAGCTGGGTAAAGGAGGCTGATAGCCAGGCTCTCATTGGCTAGCTGTTAGCCAACGTTCCCCCCCCCCTCTCTTTTTTCCTGCACTACTTACATTTTATATTTTATATTTTTATAATTCGTGTTGACACTGTAAAGGGGTTGCTTCAATCTTGTTGCACAGGTACTGCACTTATATGCTTGTATAATGATAATAAATAATGACAATAAAGGCTTTCTATTCTATTCTATTCTATAGAACATATACTCGTGCAACTGTAACAGAATTTCCCTTCGGGGATCAATAATGTATTTCTGATTCTGATTCTGATTTACTTGCTGACTAAAACCACTTGATTCAGTCTCTCAGGGCAACCTCCTCACCTTCCTCCAGATCCAGAAGCTGGAGGAAGGGGGGTGGGGGGGGCTAAGTGAAGTAGAAAATGAGCTCAGAACTGGGCAGACCGCAGGATCCCTCCGCCGAGCTCCAAGGCCCGGCACCCGGCGCGAGCAGAGAGCATGCGGGCCCGGTGCCATGTTTGGAATAAGTGAAAGAAAAATGGAAGTCTCTCTGAAGGGACAAGGTTAGAAGAAGTTTCGGTTTATTTTCCATAATCAGGATGTTGGATTGGGTAAAAGTCTCTTTTTCAGTCTTATTATCCAAAATGTGATGCGAGGCTTGGCGCCGGAGAGCGGTGAACACAGAGCTCAGTGTTTCTTAACAACAGGGTCATCGAACGGTTCTCTGCGTCGACGGTGTTGTTCCCACTTTGCTGGAAATTCAGTTTTATTGTATGTATGTTGTATTGTATGTCATTATACATAAGTGCAGTACCTGTGCAACGAGATTCAAACAAATCCCCTTTACAGTGTCAACATGAAATATAAAAATATAAAACTATTGGTGTATCAAAAGTCCTGAGTATTAAATATTGCACTGTAATGGAATTAAATTAAATGGTCAAAGTACTACATTACCCATGAGCCACTGCGGCAATGAATTCCACCTGGCACACGGGACAAAGCCTGTGGCTCGGCCAGCGATGACAAAGTGGTTTTACCTTTATTATTATTATAATTATTATTATTATTATTTAATGATGACCTTATCACAGGTGATCCACTAGGGGGAGGGGGTCCAGCTGGGTGGAGGTCTCGGGGAAGACCCAGGACTATGGATGGATGGATGATGATAGATGGATGGATGATGGATGATGGCAGGATCACAAAAAGTAGACATAGACATCACAAAAAGTGACAAAAAAGTCAGAAAAACTTCAAAAAAATTGAAAGACATCAGAAAAACCTTAAAAAAATGAAAATAAACATTGAAAACAAAGATAAATAAATTAAAAACTTCAGAAAAAGTGACAAAAAACAACAAAAACCGTAAAAGTATTTCATCAATGAACTGTTTCCATGTTGAACGTTAGTCATTCTGCAGACACTAGTTACGACTTCTGGAACCTGCAGCTATGAAAATACACACTTCATAAGCTCACACATCCAGGTGAATAACTCCCACTTTATTCAGCCATTACATCACACGTTCTCAACACAAACTCTGAACAGAAGTGCAGACAAATTAGCTAAAATATGGAGTGTGGTGAAGGGAAAGAGCCATGATATCTTATGTAATTACCTGAGATCCTCCACATTTTCAGCCTGTATTTTGACGCACGCTACGGAAAACTCTCAAAGGTCACAGCAATTATTGCACAAATGAATAAGAGCAGTGTAGGTAAGGCATGGAGTTCAATGGTGGCCTTAGAGGGGGCTGCGGGGGGGCGGGGGGGGGGGGGGCGATGACGTCACACGTCAAATAAATGTCCACACACCGACTCCAGTCCACTCAGGAACGATGTCCTCGGCTTTCACTCAGAGAAGTCGCCCCAGTTGCTCTTTCTCTCGCTGCTTTGTTGGCTGTCCTCAGTGTTAAAGTGTCACAGGTTGTAGTTGCCCGGCGGGGGGGCGGGGGCGGGGGGGGGGGAGGGGGCAGAAGGTGGTGAAATCAACATACTTCTGAGGAAACCTCGGAATTCAACCAGACTCTGTTCCCCAAAAAAATAAGGTGCTGCAGGACTGTGGAGATCCAGGATTTAGCATCAACTTCTCAGTCCCCCCCTCCCCCCTTCTGCTGACGGTCCCCCAAGCCCCTCACCCTTCTGATAACGGTCTCATAAGACCCTCCCCCTTCTGATAACGGTCTCATAAGACCCTCCCCCTTGTGATAACGGTCTCATAAGACCCTCCCCCTTCTGCTGACGGTCTCATAAGACCCTCCCCCTTCTGCTGACGGTCCCCCAAGCCCCTCCCCCTTCTGCTGACGGCCTCCCAAGCTCCTCCCCCTTCTGCTGACGGCCTCCCAAGCCCCTCCCCCCATTCTTCTAACTCAACTAACTCAACTCTTCTAACCAGGGACTACTGGTGGTCCCATGCACTCGTTTGAAAACTCAAGGTCAAAGGTTCTATATACTGTACATCCCGGAGGATTACTCCCTGATATTTTGGTGATCTTAACCCTTCCTCAGTGCCACGATCAGCCCAAAATCTAGACTTTCACACTAGAATCATTTGCATAATGTCTTATATTATCTTTCTTACTATTTTATTTATATGTCTATAGTTGCTCTCAGTACTGTGCACCACGCCCCCCCCCCCCTCTGTTCTTCTTCTGCACTACTTACATTTCATATTTTTATATTTTGTGTTAACACTGTAAAGGGGTTTTGCTTCAGTCTCGTTGCACAGGTGCTACACTTGTCGTATAGTGAAGGCTTATAATAAAGGCTTCCTATCTTTCTATCTATCTAGAAACATCCCACTGTGAAGGTTTCTGTCCCAATGTCCTCTAACTCTGAGACATGAGAAGGCTCTCTGGATTTGGTGTGTAGCGACCGCTCTGGCCTGTAGGGGACGCTGCCACGGCTTTCAGACCTCTGCAATGTAAAACCACCCGGTCCAATAACACTCACCAAACATAACAAATGACTTATTTGTGGAGAGTTCATTAAACGACTCTTAGGCCGCAGTAAGTGCCTCCTCATAACGAGGGATGACGCTCTTCTGTTTCCATTTATCAAGACTTCACAGTAAGTTGCTGCTGACAGTTGCGGCCAGCTCGTCTACCGGCCCTCGCCTCGGTTTATTCCCCCAATCAGGGCTCTACCCCCCCCCCGGCGGATCAGCGGTGCCGCCCACGCCCTGGAGCCGCTTGTTACCCGAGTGATTGTATGAAACGCCAGTTCATCAGCAGGGCTGGCAGGGCTGAATCATCTCTCGGAGGGTCCACCCTTCAGGGACATGTGTCGCTCGGCATCCAGGAGCAAGCGCTCACTCTTCCCCCAAAACTCAAAGCTAACATAATTACTGAGAGGTTGAGAGGCCGGCACACGCCAGGCTCTACACCGCCCGGCTCTACACCGCCAGGCTCTACACCGCCCGGCTCTACACCACCCAGGCTCCACCTACCGCCAGGCTCCACCTACCGCCAGGCTCTACACCGCCCGGCTCTACACCGCCAGGCTCTACACCGCCAGGCTCCACCTACCGCCAGGCTCTACACCGCCAGGCTCCACCTACCGCCCGGCTCTACACCGCCAGGCTCTACACCGCCAGGCTCCACCTACCGCCAGGCTCTACACCGCCAGGCTCTACACCGCCAGGCTCCACCTACCGCCAGGCTCTACCTACCGCCAGGCTCCACCTACCGCCAGGCTCTACACCGCCAGGCTCCACCTACCGCCAGGCTCCACCTACCGCCCGGCTCCACCTACCGCCAGGCTCCACCTACCACCAGGCTCTACACAACCAGGCTCTACACCGCCCGGCTCTACACCACCAGGCTCCACCTACCGCCAGGCTCCACCTACCGCCCGGCTCTACACCGCCAGGCTCCACCTACCGCCAGGCTCCACCTACCGCCAGGCTCTACACCGCCAGGCTCCACCTACCGCCAGGCTCCACCTACCGCCAGGCTCTATCACCGCCAGGCTCCACCTACCGCCCGGCTCTACACCGCCAGGCTCCACCTACCACCAGGCTCTACACAACCAGGCTCTACACCGCCCGGCTCTACACCACCAGGCTCCACCTACCGCCAGGCTCCACCTACCGCCCGGCTCTACACCACCAGGCTCCACCTACCGCCAGGCTCTACCTGCCGCCAGGCTCTACCTGCCGCCAGGCTCTACACCACCAGGCTCCACCTACCGCCAGGCTCTACACCGCCAGGCTCTACACCGCCCGGCTCTACACCGCCAGGCTCCACACCGCCAGGCTCCACCTACCGCCAGGCTCCACCTACCGCCAGGCTCCACCTGCCGGCCGGCAGTGGGTATCACTGGAGTTGACACCTTGATTCAGGCGTCGGACACCGTCTGCCAGCCCTCGAAGGAGAGAGAGAGAGAGACGGAGAGAGAGACAGACAGTAAATAGAGAGAAAGACGGACAGAGAGAGAGAGACAGAGACAGACAGTAAAGAGAGAGAGAGAGACGGAGGGGGGAGAGGGGTCTCATCATCTCAGCTGATATATGACATCATCATCTCAGCTGATATATGACATCATCATCTCAGCTTGACTGTAGTCCTTATATTGTTGCTAGGTTACTTTATAATAAATCAGATTATAAACTACATGAGTGCAGTGTGCCTGTGAGCATAATCGGAAGAAAATCTCTCCACTGGTTGGAGCAGCCTGCAGCCCCCCCACCCCCCCACCCCCAGTGTTGGCCCTCTCTGGTATGTAAACAGAGCGTTAGTCAGCGTCAGTGATCCAGAGTTTCCACAGCTGGATGGGGGGGCCACCAGGGGCGTCGCACACATGACTAATAAAGGTGTCATTAAAGCTGGTTTTCACAGGCAGGTAGACCTTGGCAGGTTGTTGTCTGTAGTCTGGGTCCCAGGAGGGTGGGAGGACTGGGGGGGGACGAAAGGACTGGGGGGGCGGGGGACTGAGGAGGATGGGATGACTGGGGGGGATGGGAGGACTGGGGGGACGGGTGAACTGGGGGGAGACTCGTGACGGAGTATTTTTACAGTGTGGATATAGTAGTTTTACTGCAGTGAAGGATCTGAGTACTTGCTCCGCTCGGTGAAACACGACTTCCAACGAGTGATCACAGCGCAGCAGCCGGCCAAGCCCCGTTACACGTTTACAGGCAATTAAAAGGCGATTTATCACGGTCGTCTTAAAGGTGCCTAACCACAGGCTCTGGTCTGGTCTACAGAGGGGCCCAGCTCCAATGGGGGGGCAGAAACCTGCTGCTCACACAGCACCAGGGCTCATATGCTCCTGGGATTATTCCCAATGTTCAGAGGACATTCGGATTTTACATGTTTACCCCGTGTGTTGTCCTCCTGGGATAAAAAACGGACAAATATTTGACATTGTCGTCTCTTTTTCAGACTTTATCATGGTCAATAACCCTCATTTATATAGAATTATACCTAATATTTGCGTTAAAACAGCAGAAATCATGATTTATTTTGACTAATGCGTATTATTTGACGCTAAAGGAGACGGCCGAGCGTGTTATATGACGCTAAAGGAGACGACCAAGCGTGTCATGTGACGCTAAAGGAGACGACCAAGCGTGTTACATGACGCTAAAGGAGACGACCAAGCGTGTTATATGACGCTAAAGGAGACGACCAAGCGTGTTATATGACGCTAAAGGAGACAACCAAGCGTGTTACATGACGCTAAAGGAGACGACGAAGCATGTTATATGACGCTAAAGGAGACGACCAAGCGTGTTACATGACGCTATAGGAGACAACCAAGCGTGTTACATGACGCTAAAGGAGACGACCAAGCGTGTTATATGACGCTAAAGGAGACGACCAAGCGTGTTATATGACGCTAAAGGAGACGACCAAGCGTGTTATATGATGCTAAAGGAGACAACCAAGCGTGTTACATGACGCTAAAGGAGACGACCAAGCATGTTATATGACGCTAAAGGAGACGACCAAGCGTGTTACATGACGCTATAGGAGACAACCAAGCGTGTTACATGACGCTAAAGGAGACGACCAAGCGTGTTATAAGACGCTAAAGGAGACGACCAAGCGTGTTATATGACGCTAAAGGAGACGACCAAGCGTGTTATATGACGCTAAAGGAGACGACCAAGCGTGTTACATGACGCTATAGGAGACGACCAAGCGTGTTACATGACGCTAAAGGAGACGACCAAGCGTGTTATATGACGCTAAAGGAGACGACCAAGCGTGTTACATGACGCTAAAGGAGACAACCAAGCGTGTTACATGACGCTAAAGGAGACAACCAAGCGTGTTATATGACGCTAAAGGAGACGACCAAGCGTGTTATATGACGCTAAAGGAGACGACCAAGCGTGTTATATGATGCTAAAGGAGACAACCAAGCGTGTTACATGACGCTAAAGGAGACGACCAAGCATGTTATATGACGCTAAAGGAGACGACCAAGCGTGTTACATGACGCTATAGGAGACAACCAAGCGTGTTACATGACGCTAAAGGAGACGACCAAGCGTGTTATAAGACGCTAAAGGAGACGACCAAGCATGTTATATGACGCTAAAGGAGACGACCAAGCATGTTATATGACGCTAAAGGAGACGACCAAGCGTGTTACATGACGCTATAGGAGACAACCAAGCGTGTTACATGACGCTAAAGGAGACGACCAAGCGTGTTATATGACACCAAAGGAGACAACCAAGCGTGTTATAAGACGCTAAAGGAGACGACCAAGCGTGTTATATGACGCTAAAGGAGACAACCAAGCGTGTTATAAGACGCTAAAGGAGACGACCAAGCGTGTTATATGACACTAAAGGAGACAACCAAGCGTGTTATATGACGCTAAAGGAGACAACCAAGCGTGTTATATGACGCTAAAGGAGACAACCAAGCGTGTTATATGACGCTAAAGGAGACAACCAAGCGTGTTATATGACGCTAAAGTAGACGACCAAGCGTGTTATATGACGCTAAAGTAGACGACCAAGGGTGTTATATGACGGTAAAGGAGACGACCAAGCGTGTTACATGACGCTAAAGGAGACGACCAAGCGTGTTATATGATGCTAAAGGAGACAACCAAGCGTGTTATATGACGCTAAAAGAGACGACCAAGCGTGTTATATGACGCTAAAGGAGACGACCAAGCGTGTTACATGACGCTAACGGAGACTTTTTTGTCATGTCAGATGTGAGCAGCCTCCTCCTTCTCCTTTTCCCTGCTCTTCCTCCCAGTAGCCATCAGCAGCCTGCAGCGGTTTGTTAAACCAAAAGCTCATTTAGTGTTTTACACACTTCTTTAAATGACTCTGAGCCTGGATGGTTTCCTGAAGAATGACCCACAGACGCCCATGGAGGCGACAGCTTCGCCCTGCGCCTGTAACCACAACACCACAACAGCAACATGACTCACGCCCAGCCGGCTAATATGGATTCCTCTTTATACGAGCGCCATAAATGTGATTAAAAAACAACACTTGACATGTTGTATTTGTGATTATGGTGTAGACAGGATGTCAAACTACCAATAAAACGTGTCTTGGGGCAGAAATTGTTGCCATATTGAGATGATGACACGGACATGGAGGACGTTGTTCAAATTCTGTTTCTGATTCTTTTTAAAAAAGCAGTTGAAGACTTTTTTATCTCGTAAAATACGGCAAAAATCCCCCTTCAGCAGAGCAGCAGCTCGCGCCGTAAGATGACGACTAATAACCCTCCTGTTGTCCTCGGCTCAAATTTGACCCTTTTACAAAACATTTCTATATCAGAACTGTGACAAAAGAAGGTCGAAAAAAAGTAACAAATGTTGGAAAAAAATACAAAAACACAGAAAAAATTCAAACTTTTTTTTTAATGCTGCAAAAGTGACAAAAAAACCCATCAAAAACATTGGAAAATGCAAAAAAAAAACAAAAACATGATTTCAAAAAACATCAAAAGTGACAAAAACCTTGTTAAAACTTGACAAAAACAATTAAAATAAACAAAAATGTGACAAAAAGATTGGAATAAAATAGAGAAAAAGCCTCATTGCATCACTGTCTGCTACCTTGAGCCTCTGCAGACTCTTTTGCTAATAATTCGACCACAATTATTATTAGCAGTATATGATATTATTAGCAGGTGTGATGTAGGGTCTAGACAAAGAGCACTTAGAAAGCCTCCTTATAAACATGTTCTGCTTTTCTAACTCAAAGATTAGGTGTATTATCCTTTAAATGGGGGTCATTGACCATGTATTGACCAAAAGTTAATAAGTTAGTGTTATGTAGTGTTGAAAACGTCAAAACAAGTGCTGAAAAAAGGGACAAAAAAGTAAGAAAAAGTTACAAACATTGATTAAAAGTGTCAACAAGAGGGTTGATTTTGATGTGAAGACAACACAATCATACGCTGTATAACACAAATCCACATATGTGCGGTCCAACCTGTGCAGGGATCTTGTGATTTCAGTGCAGGTGTGGCGCTGTTTGCCTCAGCGGGGCCAGGCGGGGGGGAAGGCCTCGTTAGTGGAGTGACCATCAGTCATAGTGACAGTGCAGAGGGGCGGGGGGAAGGCCTCGTTAGTGGAGTGACCATCAGTCATAGTGACAGGCCGGGATGAGTGCAGCCAGTCAGGCCGCCATGAGAAGAGCGAGACACAACCACCTCTGTCCGCAGCAGGTAAGGATAAACAAGCTCACCACTTCAGACCTCACACACTAACCAGGAACACACACTAACCAGGAACACTAACCAGGAACACACACTAACCAGGAACACTAACCAGGAACACACACACTAACCAGGAACACACACACTAACCAGGAACACACACTAACCAGGACCTCACACACTAACCAGGAACACACACTAACCAGGAACACACACACTAACCAGGAACACACACACTAACCAGGAACACACACTAACCAGGAACACTAACCAGGAACACACACACTAACCAGGAACACACACTAACCAGGAACACACACTAACCAGGACCTCACACACTAACCAGGAACACACACTAACCAGGAACACACACACTAACCAGGAACACACACACTAACCAGGAACACACACTAACCAGGAACACTAACCAGGAACACACACACTAACCAGGAACACACACTAACCAGGAACACACACTAACCAGGACCTCACACACTAACCAGGAACACACACTAACCAGGAACACACACACTAACCAGGAACACACACTAACCAGGAACACACACTAACCAGGAACACACACACTAACCAGGAACACACACTAACCAGGAACACACACTAACCAGGACCTCACACACTAACCAGGAACACACACTAACCAGGAACACACACTAACCAGGACCTCACACACTAACCAGGAACACACACTAACCAGGAACACACACACTAACCAGGAACACACACACTAACCAGGAACACTAACCAGGAACACACACACTAACCAGGAACACTAACCAGGACCTCACACACTAACCAGGAACACACACTAACCAGGAACACACACTAACCAGGAACACACACTAACCAGGACCTCACACACTAACCAGGAACACACACTAACCAGGAACACACACTAACCAGGAACACACACTAACCAGGACCTCACACACTAACCAGGAACACACACTAACCAGGACCTCACACACTAACCAGGAACACACACTAACCAGGAACACACACTAACCAGGACCTCACACACTAACCAGGAACACTAACCAGGAACACACACTAACCAGGACCTCACACACTAACCAGGAACACACACACTAACCAGGAACACACACACTAACCAGGAACACACACTAACCAGGAACACACACACTAACCAGGAACACACACACTAACCAGGAACACACACTAACCAGGAACACACACTAACCAGGAACACACACACTAACCAGGAACACACACACTAACCAGGAACACACACTAACCAGGAACACACACACTAACCAGGAACACACACACTAACCAGGAACACACACTAACCAGGAACACACACACTAACCAGGAACACACACACTAACCAGGAACACACACTAACCAGGAACACACACACTAACCAGGAACACACACACTAACCAGGAACACACACTAACCAGGAACACACACACTAACCAGGAACACACACACTAACCAGGAACACACACTAACCAGGAACACACACTAACCAGGAACACACACACTAACCAGGAACACACACTAACCAGGAACACACACACTAACCAGGAACACACACTAACCAGGAACACACACTAACCAGGAACACACACACTAACCAGGAACACACACTAACCAGGAACACACACACTAACCAGGAACACACACTAACCAGGAACACACACACTAACCAGGAACACACACTAACCAGGAACACACACTAACCAGGAACACACACTAACCAGGAACACACACACTAACCAGGAACACACACTAACCAGGAACACACACACTAACCAGGAACACACACTAACCAGGAACACACACTAACCAGGAACACACACACTAACCAGGAACACACACTAACCAGGAACACACACACTAACCAGGAACACTAACCAGGAACACACACACTAACCAGGAACACTAACCAGGAACACTAACCAGGAACACACACACTAACCAGGAACACTAACCAGGAACACTAACCAGGAACACACACACTAACCAGGAACACACACACTAACCAGGAACACACACTAACCAGGACCTCACACACTAACCAGGAACACTAACCAGGAACACTAACCAGGAACACACACACTAACCAGGACCTCACACACTAACCAGGAACACTAACCAGGAACACTAACCAGGAACACACACACTAACCAGGAACACACACACTAACCAGGAACACACACTAACCAGGAACACACACACTAACCAGGAACACTAACCAGGAACACTAACCAGGAACACACACACTAACCAGGAACACACACACTAACCAGGAACACACACTAACCAGGACCTCACACACTAACCAGGAACACTAACCAGGAACACTAACCAGGAACACACACACTAACCAGGAACACACACACTAACCAGGAACACTAACCAGGAACACACACACTAACCAGGAACACTAACCAGGAACACTAACCAGGAACACACACACTAACCAGGAACACTAACCAGGAACACTAACCAGGAACACACACACTAACCAGGAACACACACACTAACCAGGAACACACACTAACCAGGACCTCACACACTAACCAGGAACACTAACCAGGAACACTAACCAGGAACACACACACTAACCAGGAACACACACACTAACCAGGAACACTAACCAGGAACACACACACTAACCAGGAACACACACACTAACCAGGAACACACACACTAACCAGGCCCACATGCCGCTGGGATGCATGCACTCACAAATTTAAAGAAATCAGACTTCCAACTCGACTTGGACTCTTGTCACCGATGACTCGTGACTTCAAATTGAAAAAGGTTCATACCTTCCCCCATGCACAAAGATCATATGTTATTTAAAGAGCCCATATTCTGCTCATCTTCAGGTTCATTAGTGTATTTTGAGGTTGCACCAGAATACGTTTCCATGGTTTCACTTTCAAAAAACACCTTATTTTTGATGTACTGCACATTGCTGCAGATCCTGTTTTCACCCTGTGTGTTTAGGTCTCTGTTTTATCTCCAGAGTGAGACATCTCTCTAGTTTTATCTCCAGAGTGGGACATCTCTGCTAGCATTAGCTGGTAACTTTAAGGGAAGGTCTGTTAGGGAATGTCTTAGGGGACCACTAAGGTCTATATAAAGAGACTTCAGATACAGTATTAGGGGACCACTAAGGTCTATATAAAGAGACTTCAGATACAGTATTAGGGACCACTAAGGTCTATATAAAGAGACTTCAGATACAGTATTAGGGGACCACTAAGGTCTATATAAAGAGACTTCAGATACAGTATTAGGGACCACTAAGGTCTATATAAAGAGACTTCAGATACAGTATTAGGGGACCACTAAGGTCTATATAAAGAGACTTCAGATACAGTATTAGGGGACCACTAAGGTCTATATAAAAGAGACTTCAGATACAGTATTAGGGGACCACTAAGGTCTATATAAAGAGACTTCAGATACAGTATTAGGGACCACTAAGGTCTATATAAAGAGACTTCAGATACAGTATTAGGGACCACTAAGGTCTATATAAAGAGACTTCAGATACAGTATTAGGGACCACTAAGGTCTATATAAAGAGACTTCAGATACAGTATTAGGGACCACTAAGGTCTATATAAAGAGACTTCAGATACAGTATTAGGGACCACTAAGGTCTATATAAAGAGACTTCAGATACAGTATTAGGGGACCACTAAGGTCTATATAAAAGAGACTTCAGATACAGTATTAGGGGACCACTAAGGTCTATATAAAGAGACTTCAGATACAGTATTAGGGACCACTAAGGTCTATATAAAGAGACTTCAGATACAGTATTAGGGACCACTAAGGTCTATATAAAGAGACTTCAGATACAGTATTAGGGACCACTAAGGTCTATATAAAGAGACTTCAGATACAGTATTAGGGACCACTAAGGTCTATATAAAGAGACTTCAGATACAGTATTAGGGGACCACTAAGGTCTATATAAAGAGACTTCAGATACACTATTAGGGGACCACTAAGGTCTATATAAAGAGACTTCAGATACAGTATTAGGGACCACTAAAGTCTATATAAAAGAGACTTCAGTTCCAGTATTAGGGGACCACTAAAGCCTATATAAAATCAGGGGTCAGGGTCTCGGCCTCTGTGGTCCGCTGCTCTTTCCCTGCCAGGTGCACCTGAGCTCCAGCTAACTACATAATTGGATTGGCTGCAGCGTGTGATTGGATCCTGTTAGCCTGTTTCCTCTGCTCGCAGCAGGCTTCAGACTCCACCCTGCAAACCATCAACAGGCCCAGACTCAAGGCTGAAGGTCCGCGCCGAGGATTATGTGTCATTATGAGCCTCCGCTCCCCAAACACACTCTTAACAAGATCAGGGTCTTCAATACTGACTTCCTACTGAAGACGTGAATCTTTAAAACCACAGATATATAGTTTCCTAAAACAGCTGATCACTGAAGTTTTCACCAAACAAACAGAAGGAAGCAGGGACTGTAATGGGAGATTCAGTTAGTCTCTCCAGCGCTAACGTTAGCTTTTGCAGTAGCCTACGTGAGTGGCCTGGTGTTTATACTGGTGTGTGTATCGAGCCGGCGTGTGTGTGTGTGTGCATCGAGCAGGCGTGTGCGTGTGTGTGTGTGAGTGTGTGTGTGAGTGTGTGTGACCTCTGCGCTTATTACCTGGGTCCTGCCAAAATGTCTCTAAGCAGGAAGCCCCCTGAGAGCACACAGTGTTTACCTGCGTGTCTGTGTGTGTTTACTCGTGCATGTGGCCTGTGGCAGGTGCTGTGGATTCCCGTCAGACGTGGGGGGGGGGGTTGAGGTTGTGGTTTGGGTCTCACAGCTCGGACCACCAGCAGTTTGCTGTGCGGCCTCGGCTCAGGGCTCAGGGCTCGGGGGCTTGGGCCTCGGGGCTCAAGGGCTCGGGGGGTCGGTGCTCGGGGGCTTGGGGGTCGGGGCTCGGGGGGTCGGGGGCTCGGGGCTACCAACATTACACCCAGTCTACCATAGTACGTCACGTCATAGTACCTCTCATGGTCATTGCGTTTCTGGGAGTGATTTTTATTTTAATTCATGTGTATATGTGTGTAAATGTGTGTAAATGTGTGATATATGTGTGAATATGTGTGTGTATGTGTGTATATGTGTGATATATGTGTGTAAATGTGTGTAAATGTGTGATATATGTGTGAATATGTGTGTGTATGTGTGTATATGTGTGATATATGTGTGAATATGTGTGTGTATGAGTGTATATGTGTGTATATGTGTGATATATGTGTGTATATGTGTGTATATGTGTGTAAATGTGTGTATATGTGTGTATATGTGTGTATATGTGTGTATATGTGTCTATCAGGCCAGTCGCTCTGAGCGCGCTCAGAAGCAGCTCTCAGTCCCCGGCCACACACTCATCAAACCTGACAGGTTAATGAACGAGGGAACAAACCACACCACCACTTCTCTGCTGTGTGTGTGTGTGTGTGTATGTGTGTGTGTGTGTGTGTGTGTGTGTGTGTGAGTGTCTACTGAACACACAGTTTATGGGGGCTCGGCCGGGGGCTCGGCCGGGGGAATACTCCCTTTACAGCGGCTGTCCTAAACAGGGTTGACCGGGCTGTCACACTCTTGTGTGAGTTGCTTCATTAATATTATTTACTAGTTACTTTAGTTATTATTATTTTAATCATCATTAAAACATCTTTTTATATTCATTCTAAATGAAAGCTTAAAGGTCCCATATTCTGCTCATTTTCAGGTTCATAATTGTATTTATACCAGAATAGGTTTCCATGGTTTCATTTTCAAAAAACACCATATTTTTTATGTGCCGCACATTGCTGCAGCTCCTCTTTTCACCCTGTGTGTTGAGCTCTCTGTTTTATTTCCAGAGTGAGACATCTCACTTCTGTTCCATCTATGTTGGGAGTCGCACATGCTCAGTACCTAGGTAAGGACTACTAGCCAGTCAGGAGCAGAGTATGAGGGTCCTGACAGTACCTAGGTAAGGACTACTAGCCAGTCAGAAGCAGAGTATGAGGGCCCTGACAGTACCTAGGTAAGGACTACTAGCCAGTCAGAAGCAGAGTATGAGGGTCCTGACAGTACCTAGGTAAGGACTACTAGCCAGTCAGAAGCAGAGTATGAGGGCCCTGACAGTACCTAGGTAAGGACTACTAGCCAGTCAGGAGCAGAGTATGAGGGCCCTGACAGTACCTAGGTAAGGACTACTAGCCAGTCAGAAGCAGAGTATGAGGGCCCTGACAGTACCTAGGTAAGGACTACTAGCCAGTCAGAAGCAGAGTATGAGGGCCCTGACAGTACCTAGGTAAGGACTACTAGCCAGTCAGGAGCAGAGTATGAGGGTCCTGACAGTACCTAGGTAAGGACTCCTAGCCAGTCAGGAGCAGAGTATGAGGGTATGGAGCAGGTTGTGAGCAGTGTGTGTGATGGCGGCCCTCCCAGACCTCTCTCTGGTTCTACTCCCAGCAGCCCCCGCTGCTCCCAAACCTCAGGCATCGCCACAAATGGCTGCGGCGGCTGCCAACACACACAGGGAGAAAGCTGTGAGTCTGACTCGCTCGCTGTAAACACCGCCAGCTGGAACGCCCGTGGGGGGGCGGGATTCCACACGCTGCTAAATAAATCTGCCCTTTCTGTTTTTGAGGCAGAGGTGATGTCATCGAGACGCCAGTGGAGAGCGGCAGAGCGTGGGCTCGGGCGCTCCGGTTGGTTGCTGACGGCGTGGGCGGGGCCGGTGGAGGCCACCGTGTCATCACTGTGGGACGAGGCCCAGGGCAGTGTGGGAACTCTATTTCTGGGTCTCCAGCCCTGAATGTCTCCCCCCAAACCCTGAATGTTGAGGTATTTGACATAACATAACATAACATGACAGTTTCTACCTATGTTATAGGACATATAGAAACAGAAATATCAGACAGAACATTGATATAGGGCAACATGAGGGCAACATGAGGGCAACATGAGGACAACATGAGGACAACATGAGGACGACATGGTGGAAACATGAGGACAACATGAGGACAACATGAGGGCAACATGAGGGCAACATAAGGACAACATGAGGACAACATGAGGACGACATGGGGGAAACATGAGGACAACATGAGGACAACATGGGGGAAACATGAGGACAACATGAGGGCAACATGAGGGAAACATGAGGACAACATGAGGACAACATGAGGACAACATGAAGACAACATGAGGACGACATGAGGGCAACATGAGGGAAACATGAGGACAACATGAGGACAACATGAAGACAACATGAGGACGACATGGGGACGACATGGGGGAAACATGAGGACAACATGAGGACAACATGAGGACAACATGGGGGAAACATGGGGGAAACATGAGGACAACATGAGGGCAACATGAGGACAACATGAGGACGACATGGTGGAAACATGAGGACAACATGAGGACAACATGAGGGCAACATGAGGGCAACATAAGGACAACATGAGGACAACATGAGGACGACATGGGGGAAACATGAGGACAACATGAGGACAACATGGGGGAAACATGAGGACAACATGAGGGCAACATGAGGGAAACATGAGGACAACATGAGGACAACATGAGGACAACATGAAGACAACATGAGGACGACATGAGGGCAACATGAGGGAAACATGAGGACAACATGAGGACAACATGAAGACAACATGAGGACAACATGAGGACGACATGGGGGAAACATGAGGACAACATGAGGACAACATGGGGGAAACATGAGGACAACATGAGGGCAACATGAGGGAAACATGAGGACAACATGAGGACAACATGAGGACAACATGAAGACAACATGAGGACGACATGAGGGCAACATGAGGGAAACATGAGGACAACATGAGGACAACATGAAGACAACATGAGGACGACATGGGGACGACATGGGGGAAACATGAGGACAACATGAGGACAACATGAGGACAACATGGGGGAAACATGGGGGAAACATGAGGACAACATGAGGGCAACATGAGGGAAACATGAGGACAACATGAGGACAACATGAAGACAACATGAGGACGACATGGGGGAAACATGAGGACAACATGAGGACAACATGAAGACACCATGAGGACAACATGAGGACAACATGAGGACAACATGAAGACAACATGAGGGCAACATGGGGGTTACGCTGAGCCCAGATGTCCCAGATGTCTCCAGCCCCCGGCTCCGTCCCTGCTCTGACATCACAGCGGCCATGTCTCGGTAGTTTTTCGTAGAATTATTCTCAGCCTTGATCGCATTAGCTGCGCCTGTCGTGCTGAATGTCCCCAAACACTATCAGGGACACGCGGGGGGCTGTTAATAGCCCGTCTGTGACAGGCGGGCTATTAACAGCAGCAGTGGGCGTGATGTTGGGGGTAACGAGTGTGGGTCTACACCCAGAGACCTCCACTTGTTATGAAACCAGCTCACCAGCCCTGCCGGGGCGTCTGCAGGGGCTCTGTGGTCGCTCGGCAACACGCTCCGACTCATCACACACTCTACACAGACTCTACACACTATACACACACTATACACACACTCTACACACTATACACACACTCTACACACTATACACACACTATACACACTATACACACACTCTACACACTATACACACACTCTACACACTATACACACACTATACACACTATACACACACTATACACACTATACACACACTCTACACACTATACACACACTATACACACTATACACACACTATACACACACTCTACACACTATACACACACTATACACACTATACACACACTCTACACACACTCTACACACTATACACACACTATACACACACTCTACACACACTCTACACACACACTCTACACACTATACACACACTATACACACTCTACACACTATACACACACTCTACACACTCTACACACTATACACACACTCTACACACTCTACACACTATACACACACTCTACACACTCTACACACTATACACACACTCTACACACTATACACACACTCTACACACTATACACACACTATACACACACTCTACACACTATACACACACTATACACACACTCTACACACTATACACACACTATACACACTATAAACACACTATACACACACTCTACACACTATACACACACTATACACACTATACACACACTCTACACACACTCTACACACTATACACACACTATACACACACTCTACACACACTCTACACACACACTCTACACACTATACACACACTCTACACACTATACACACACTATACACACACTCTACACACTATACACACACTCTACACACTATACACACACTATACACACTATACACACACTCTACACACACTCTACACACACACTCTACACACTATACACACACTATACACACTATACACACACTATACACACACTCTACAAACTATACACACACTATACACACACTATACACACACTCTACACACACACTCTACACACTATACACACACTATACACACTATACACACACTCTACACACACTCTACACACTATACACACACTATACACACACTATACACACACTCTACACACTATACACACACTATACACACACTATACACACACTCTACACACACACTCTACACACTATACACACACTACACACACTCTACACACACTCTACACACACACTCTACACACTATACACACACTATACACACTATACACACACTCTACACACTCTACACACTATACACACACTCTACACACACTCTACACACTCTACACACTATACACACACTATACACACACTCTACACACTCTACACACTATACACACACTCTACACACACTCTACACACACACTCTACACACTATACACACACTATACACACTATACACACACTATACACACACTCTACACACTATACACACACTATACACACTATACACACACTCTACACACTATACACACACTATACACACTATACACACACTCTACACACTATACACACACTATACACACACTCTACACACTCTACACACTATACACACACTCTACACACTATACACACACTCTACACACTATACACACACTATACACACACTCTACACACTATACACACACTATACACACTATACACACACTATACACACACTCTACACACTATACACACACTATACACACTATACACACACTCTACACACACTCTACACACTATACACACACTATACACACACTCTACACACACTCTACACACACACTCTACACACTATACACACACTCTACACACTATACACACACTATACACACACTCTACACACTATACACACACTCTACACACTATACACACACTATACACACTATACACACACTCTACACACACTCTACACACACACTCTACACACTATACACACACTATACACACACTATACACACACTCTACACACTATACACACACTATACACACACTATACACACACTCTACACACACACTCTACACACTATACACACACTATACACACTATACACACACTCTACACACACTCTACACACTATACACACACTATACACACACTATACACACACTCTACACACTATACACACACTATACACACACTATACACACACTCTACACACACACTCTACACACTATACACACACTACACACACTCTACACACACTCTACACACACACTCTACACACTATACACACACTATACACACTATACACACACTCTACACACTCTACACACTATACACACACTCTACACACACTCTACACACTCTACACACTATACACACACTATACACACACTCTACACACTCTACACACTATACACACACTCTACACACACTCTACACACACACTCTACACACTATACACACACTATACACACTATACACACACTATACACACACTCTACACACTATACACACACTATACACACTATACACACACTCTACACACTATACACACACTATACACACTATACACACACTCTACACACACTCTACACACACTCTACACACACTCTACACACACTCTACACACACTATACACACTATACACACACTCTACACACACTCTACACACACTCTACACACACACTACACACTCTACACACACTCTATACACACTCTACACACACTCTACACACACTATACACACACTCTACACACACTCTACACACACACTCTACACACACTCTACACACACTCTATACACACTATACACACACTCTACACACACTCTACACACACACTCTACACACACTCTACACACACTCTACACACACTCTACACACACACTACACACTCTACACACACTATACACACACTCTACACACACTCTACACACACACTCTACACACACTCTACACACACTCTACACACACTATACACACACTCTACACACACTCTACACACACACTCTACACACACTCTACACACACTCTACACACACTATACACACACTCTACACACACTCTACACACTCTACACACACACTCTACACACACTCTACACACACTCTACACACTCTATACACACTCTACACACACACTCTATACACACACTCTACACACTCTACACACTCTATACACACACTCTATACACACACTCTACACACACACTATACACACACTCTACACACACTCTACACACACACTCTACACACACTCTACACACACTCTACACACTCTACACACACACTCTACACACACTCTACACACACACTCTACACACACTCTACACACTCTATACACACTCTACACACACACTCTATACACACACTCTACACACTCTACACACTCTACACACACACTCTATACACACACTCTACACACACACTCTACACACACTCTACACACTCTATACACACTCTACACACACACTCTATACACACACTCTACACACACTCTGACACACACTATACACACTCTACACACACTCTACACACACTCTACACACACTATACACACACTCTACACACACACTCTACACACACTCTACACACTCTATACACACTCTACACACACACTCTATACACACACTCTACACACTCTACACACACTCTACACACACTCTACGCACACACTCTACACACACTATACACACACTCTACACACACTCTGACACACACTATACACACTCTACACACACTCTACACACACTCTACACACACTCTGACACACACTATACACACTCTACACACACTCTACACACACTCTACACACACTATACACACACTCTACACACACTCTACACACACTCTACACACACTCTACACACACTCTACACACACACTCTAACACACACTCTACACACACACTCTACACACTATACACACACTATACACACTATACACACACTCTACACACACTCTACACACTATACACACACTATACACACACTATACACACACTCTACACACTATACACACACTATACACACACTATACACACACTCTACACACACACTCTACACACTATACACACTCTACACACACTCTACACACACTCTACACACACACTCTACACACTATACACACACTCTACACACTATACACACTCTACACACTCTACACACTACACACACTCTACACACACTCTACACACACACTCTACACACTATACACACACTATACACACTATACACACACTCTACACACTCTACACACTATACACACACTCTACACACACTCTACACACTCTACACACTATACACACACTATACACACACTCTACACACTCTACACACTATACACACACTCTACACACACTCTACACACACACTCTACACACTATACACACACTATACACACTATACACACACTATACACACACTCTACACACTATACACACACTATACACACACTCTACACACTATACACACACTCTACACACTATACACACACTATACACACTATACACACACTCTACACACTATACACACACTATACACACACTCTACACACACTCTACACACACACTCTACACACTATACACACACTCTACACACTATACACACACTATACACACACTCTACACACTATACACACACTCTACACACTATACACACACTATACACACTATACACACACTCTACACACACTCTACACACACACTCTACACACTATACACACTATACACACACTATACACACACTCTACACACTATACACACACTATACACACACTATACACACACTCTACACACACACTCTACACACTATACACACACTATACACACTATACACACACTCTACACACACTCTACACACTATACACACACTATACACACACTATACACACACTCTACACACTATACACACACTATACACACACTATACACACACTCTACACACACACTCTACACACTATACACACACTACACACACTCTACACACACTCTACACACACACTCTACACACTATACACACACTATACACACTATACACACACTCTACACACTCTACACACTATACACACACTCTACACACACTCCTAAATTTGACTTGTTGAAACCCCGTGTGTGTCCTCCTCGTCCTCTCTATGAATGATCTTTATTCATAAACTCCTAAAATAACTGTAAAATAATCATCAATAAAAGTGTTGGTTTTCATGTTTTGATGTGAAGACAGAACGAGGGTTAAAAGTCTTAAAGTCCTAATAGGACGTGTCTCCATGGAGACCTCCCGAGACGCTGCTGCTGCCTCCAGCTGGCACATTTCCCAGCAGCCCCAGCTTCGCGGCGTCGGGGGGGGTTCCAGCTGGCACATTTCCCAGCAGCCCCTGCTTCGCGGCGTCTGGGGGGGTCCAGATGTTTCTTCTTCTACGTGAGGAATTCAAACTGAAACTTCATGTTAACGTAAAATATCTCGTTAAATAAATAAAATACACGTTGTACTTTTACAGGAAGTCCTGTGTACTTTACACTTTTTGTGTGTGTGTGTGTGTGTCCCTGTGTGTGTGTGTGTGTGTGTGTGTCTGTCCCTGTGTGTGTGTGTGTGTGTGTGTGTGTGTGTGTCTGTGTGTGTGTGTGTGTGTGTGTGTGTCTGTCCCTGTGTGTGTGTGTGTGTGTCTGTGTGTGTGTGTGTGTGTGTGTGTGTCTGTCCC